>MU930117.1:0-29831 GCA_036418165.1 Cooperia oncophora
TGCTCCTTACCCTTATAGCGTGGCGGTGTTACAGAGGAACTGTGCCCAGCACTTCTCTTCTCAACTTTGGCTTTCTAGTTTCCACAGTAATGTTTGTACTACTTCAGACGATGATTTCACAATGAATAGGTTTTGGGAGGCAATAAATTACTCCTACATTGAGAAGTCGTAGCTGTGAAAGCGACCAACTGCCTGCAAATACATACCACCTATTCCACAGGCGACGAGGCCAATAAGTCGACCGTAGTACCACCTCAATTTATTGTTCACTACAGCGAACTTGGAAAGCCGTCTCTATCCCACATTGGTTAGCATCAAGCGTGCAGCACCGCCAAAATGCTTGGAGCAAGAGGGATAGGCCTATATTTACGTCAAAGTCACAACGACATCCGAAACACACATCCGTTTTCTTCCACCCAGAAAAAGGAAATCACAGGCGTAGTTTCAGCGTCCGTGCTGATGTTTTCAACGCGCCTACGACAGAATTACAATTTGAAGGGCTTGGGTTACGGTACCGTGGAATACTGAAGTTATCTTCTTGTCTCGTTTAGAGCTTTCACGAAGATGTCTGACCAATGAGAGAGCAATCGTCCAGGTGTTCGCCTGACATCGCGCGTAATCCAGCCAACAATCGCTCAGGACCAACGGTCTTCCTCGAATCATTGGTGTGTTCGGTCTTCCTGGTCTTTGATCTTTACGTCAAATGTCTCCGTCTCTGATCTTTGAATGACGTAGTGCATATTCCGGATACCCTTCATCACTTGCGTATGGCCTTCGTCAATTGCGGTGGCCGGAAATCAGACAATGGCTCATTCGATAGCGAGTCGAAGTGATGCTGACGGCTAATCGGTTTATTTCGGTTTTCGTGGAGTCTGCAAGCTGAGAGGAATATTTTTTGAGTGGCGAGGGGGGGCGATATCCTCATAGCTCTTGGTGCTTTGTTTTTTTTTTCTAAAGCTGCCGAACCTACTCCTGCTAGGCTCAGTGCGAGGTCGTACACCATACTGGTTTTTCGATCTAGTTACGCTGGCAGGGCTAAAAACGGTTACGTGAAGACATCGTTGATGACAGACACTTGCCAGAGCTTTCCCTGTAGGTCGCGTTAGACAGGTGTTCAAATGTTCTTTACTCCCACAAGAAGTCGTAGAATGAGCAATCGAAAAGAGCGCTTCATAACCACAAATGGCTTGTGACATCTATAGCACCGAGCTCATCGAAAGGCAACACTGTAGCAGCAGTGGGACGGGGGTGCACCATGGGGGTCGGGTTTTGACGTCAGCCACACGTCCCGTCCTCGCCAGCTTGTCAACAAAGTGGTCAAGCGACAAACAATCCGTGGGAAGCTCCGCTAGGCCAGCCCTTCAGTGGCTGCAGCGGAAGCGGCTATACTTTGGCGCGCCTTCGCCGACACTGTCTCTCTTTTGCCGGAAGACAACAGCCTCATACAGTGTCGACAACGTCGTGACTACCACTCTTCACAAACCAGGTGAATGTTGTGAGCCCTGGGATCCCAGTCACTTTGGGTTAACAGATCGTAAAGAAGTGCGGATTCACAACTGTGTCTAGCCTAGATGTCCATGGTATCTATGGATTCCCTGATTCCCTCACTCCGTAGGCAGATTAATTTTTGAGGCCACGATCCATGAGAAAAGTGCTTCACTAGCTCCACACTGTAGTGCCGTATAGGGATAGACTGTGGGTCTCACAAATCGCACTAATAGCAGAGAGCGCATCTTTCCTCTTTGCGATGGGACTGAGCTAGCCTTGGTCCACTTTGTCTGAACTGGCATTTTCAGCAGTTCTTCCCAACGATTAGGCTCGGAGGCTATAGGGCAATCCGGCAAAACGTATAGAGCGGGCAATGATCTATGTCAACGGTTATCGTCAAAGCTGATGAATCTAGTCAGAAGTTAAACTCTCCTGCAAGAAGTTCTAACCTTCGTTTTTCTTGAACTTCGTCAGCACAAGACAAGGGTATCAAATGTCGCGTAAGAACTTCTTCTTGAAGCTTTTCCACACAGAGTGGTAGCAGTAGAGTGGCTCGACGTCACTATTCTATGGCCTCCCTGAGTGCGCTCACATTCATTGGCCTCCTGCCAAGCTCTAGGCAGCTGGCGTACTGCGATGCATGCTCAGGTATAGTGAACTTTGACCGTTTCCCCGGGAAGCATCACGAGCAATTCCGCATTTATGGGGTCACGTCGCGATTCTGCTTAGAATCCAATTCCAGGGTCTTCACGGCATTACCGGTCAGTAGAGCAAACGTTAGAGAGAAGGGGGGGGGGGTCTCGGTTAGAAACGATCTCGTTGTTACGCATGAGTCAGCAGGAATTCCCCACTGGAAGAAATTAAAAAGAAGAGAACAACGGAGAAATATTCGGCGTTTGGAGTTAGGAAAGGTATTTGCTTCTTATCAATAGGTTCCCCGTGTTAGTCAGTAAACAAGGGAACCCCTCCACGTGATTCGTGTGGAAATTGTTGTGAAGCTGCGCCGTGGTCCAAGTAAACCAGTTTGGTCCAGATTATCAAAGGTCCTCCAAGGTGGCCCGTTTCGAACCGAGTTCCGGGTCAGAAATAGAAGTTACGTACCAATTGACTTGCTCGTGAATAAAAAAAAGCGAAGGAAAATATCGAGAACGCTCGAAATCCGAGTCGTCTCATGCTGAGCGAGAGACAAGAAAAATCGGTGCGGCTTCTCGGGCGAGAGGCCAGACAAGAGCGGCGAGAGAGCACGCAATCGAGTAAGACAACCGACAAGATATCTATCAACATGGGCGGAATCACTGACTTTTTGGCGGAGTCACGATTACATCTTTGTCCCTTACCGCCGCTACTTTACAACTTTCTGACCCGAATTTGTGCAGGATGGTTCGTTGCAGTTTCCACTATCTTCCACTTCAACAGCCTAGATACGTATAAGTGCCTTGAGTATCATTTGGTGCCCCCACCAAACCGAACCGTGCTCAAATTCTCTAACAAAGAAGAGAAAGACACTTTTGAGTGGATATCCCTATTGACCAGAATACTATATTTTACCTTTCAGAGTTCGATAAGCGAGATCTTGGAGGAATCAAGAGAATCGAGATTAGAAAACTCTTGAACTCGACTACGGTTCGTGAGTATCATCAGCCTCTTAGTTACTTGTTATTCGTTAGCTCTCACACGAATATTAATGAATATCTGCATAGCCCGACACATCCTTTAATTAGGTTTTTGTTTACGATATCTAAAAAAAGGGAGGAAAGAAGCGAGAAATGCAGCACATCGCTATTTTACATGCATGAGAAGATACGAACACATGATGAGTTTGCCGCAAGTGGGAGCATTCATCGTTCACAAGAATCGCACTTTGGGACCTACAGAAAGGGAAGGTGCTTCGGGGAGCGTTTCGAAGGTTGCCTGTTACAGTGACGCCTTTTTCTAGAGAAACGGAAAATCCGTGAAAGTGGGAGCAGATACTGAAGAATTCAGACATGTGGGAGAATTTGACAGCGATGCGACCGTGTCTTGGAGATAGCCGTGTTTTGGAGCCATCGAGAGACTTTGGAACAGGAGGCAATGCCCTTTGTAGAGACCGCGACTGACGGTATCACATTTGGCCTCTGTGAGGATGTTGGATTCTACACTGGGAGAGTCTTCTTTCTCGCGAGTGTCAACCTTCTAGTTACTTGTTATTCGCTAGCTCCCACATCAACATTAGTGAACATCTGCAGAGCCCGACATATCTTCTAATTAGGCGTTTGTTTACGACATTTAAAAAAGGGAGGAATAGCAGCTAGAAATCTCATCTCACGCGCGCTATATATTCCCACCCCTTTCCCTCTACGGGAAATTGTAGACAAATTAGGGGGAATTGCAGGCAGACTGGGAAGGGATCATAACGAAAAAGAAACTCGAAAGGTCCCACTCAGGCCAAATTTTCCCACAGCGCGACTATGTGGAAGGCGTTTACATACTCTTTATTCCTGAGACAGAGTAGGCGTGACATCTGAACATGGCATAGAATGGGTTACTCGGGATATTTCAACTTGAAACAACTATCATCTTGTTCTGTTTGGACAGAGACAGTCCACAATTGTGACAGGGGTATGTGGCAAGAGAATCGCAATTCGCCGCGCCAGTGGGCTTCGCGTGCGACGTCGCTCCCGCTAATGACGACGATTATAGGTTGTGCTGGGTCGAGAATAGACAATGTGTGACCAAAAATAGACATGCGTGTTTACCATGCTCTGGCCTACAGGAAATCCGATGCTTCAGTCGAAATGGTAGTGCAAATTAAGGAAGGGTCGCGCCCATTGCCGCGCGCGACGAAGCGGCAAGTTACGTTCCTCTTGCCCGGCTGCCTTCTGTCAGAATGAAAATATCTCACTAAAGGACAGCTACCATCACGTTTCTTTTAAGTACGCAGCCAAGCCTAACACATCTCAGGGACTTGGAGTGTAACCAGGCAGGGTCAAAGACGAATATTCGTGACATTTGTCCTTCATTACATTTCTTTGGGCGAGATGTTGTAGTGGGAAGTAAACCGCTTACCAATGCGCGCGGATCCGGGTCATTGAAGGGTCAGCACTCGCCCAAGGCAATCACGCTTCTCCTGCTTGCCTCTTGGAACTAGACTCGTCTGGGTAGATCAGAACACTCTTGCACTACGGCTGGTTCCCGCAGGTCAACACATAGGCTACCTCAGTCCGGCTTCATGGTCAAAAGGTCCACTGCGGAAGCCATCTCCACCACTGTTCAGGTGATAGAGAAGTATCGAGAGAAGCGTCGGCCTTAGCCTTCCTGGAACTTGAATGAGCCTTTGATCGCTTACAGTGATCTGTATTTTGGAAAGTTTTGAAAAACGGGATTAACCCGAGCACCCGTCTGCCAGGTGCAGGACGTGTACTATAGGGCAAGGGCGGCTCAAACCCAGCACGGACTTACAGAGGAGGTACTTTAGGGTTGAGGTACATCACGGGTCAGCTCTTAGCTCTGGGTGTGTGGCGATTCTATCGTCGACGATAAGAGGGTCGTCGCGCCGAGCGGAGCCGGCGGCGTGGCGGCCGCCGCGTACGAGTTCTGTTGCGCGGCGTTCAAATTGTTAAAGGGTTGACGATCCCTTTAACAATTTGAAAGAGTCATCCTATTTTTTATCTTTTTTCCTATTATGTCTTTCCTATCCTATTTCCTTTCCTGTTATGATTATTGACTATTACTCTTACTCTTGAGGTTACCTTTGAAACAACGCTAATCCCTTGCTCCAGTGAACTCGGGAGTACGGTAATGCAACGCCGGGATTGCCGCGCCGCGTGGCCGCGCGACACGCCGCGACGCGACGTGTGCGACGTGACCTGTCTTGCCGACGATAGAGTCGCCCGGGTCCCCTTAGCTCTTTCTCTTCCGACTATTAATGGAACTCATGGCAAAGGAACTCATGAAGGGGCCTTTTGAGACCATCCTCTACGTCGCAATGTCGACGACATTGCACCAGTACCGGAGAGCAGAGAAGAACTTCAAGGGAGGGTGCAAAAATGGGGCAGCAGGTACTGGCCGAGAATGGAATACGGTTGAACGTCAAGAAGTTCCTGAGCTCCAAAGAGTGCACCGAGCCCATGCATGCATGGAGAATCTCCTCAAGGATGGAGGACTTCCGGTATCTGAAAAGCGATGTAGCCGCTGACGGTAGTGTAGACCAGCCAGAGGAAGTGAGAATGAAAGCGGCCTGGATCAAATGCATGGCTTCCACTGACATCCACGGCCAGCGGCGGTGCCCAGAGCTTTCAGGGGCAAGGAGCACCAGACAGTGGTTAAGGCCTGCGATACAGAGAATGCTGGCTCTCAGATACCAACCATGAAAGGCGACTTCAATCGCTGGAATAAGGATTCTGTGATGGGTTTGCGTCGGGGCTGGTGTGGATAGAGTTAAAAACATTAGGAACATAAACTGCCCTCAGCTTCAGCTGAAGGCACGAGAGCAGCGACTGCGGAGGTGTATGGGCACGTGTTGAGAAAGCTCGAGGAAAAAATAAAACAGGGAAGGCACTAGACTAGAACAACAGAAGATGGCGACGGCCAACAAGAACTGCGGACCACTCGGGACTAACGCTAAGGAGAGGAAGATGGTCCACTTAGGAATATTCTGCGACAACTTGACACAGAATATTCATGAGCGGACCTACTTCCTCGGGCGGAGTTCCTATGGCCAATGCACTCTCTTCATGGGCGTGCTTCTGTTCTTTTCTGGAGACCACTGAGGAAGGTTCTTTCGTCCAAGTGCCCACGAGGTCAGCGTAAGTTTCTCCTTGAGAGATCAACACCGTCCAGCGATGACAAAGCGCGTTTTGGAATGTGCCATGGGCTTGACTACCTGGGAAGAGCTGAAAGTCATTTGAGACGCTTCAGTGCACATTCAGCATCTATCTATCTATCTATCTATCTATCTATCTATCTATCTATCTATCTATCTATCTATCTATCTATCTATCTATCTATCTATCTATCTATCTATCTATCTATCTATCTATCTATCTATCTATCTATCTATCTATCTATCTATCTATCTATCTATCTATCTATCTATCTATCTATCTATCTAACTACCCCACCGTGTGCTTAGGAGAACTAGCCTTTGTACTAGTCAGGCCTTTGGCATTCCGGACTTGAAGCTGCGTTTTACCAAGCCGGATCTCCGATTTAAGCGGAATTCGGTAGAGGATTTGGCCTCCACGCTATATGCATTTGGTAACAGCGCTAGGTGCCGTAACCTCGGCATAGCTTCACTCATCGGCTTGTTATGCCTGTATCTCTTAGCAAGTTTACAGTCAGGGTACAGCATCTTGATGTGTGAATGGTGGTGTAGGTACTACCCCCCCCCCCACCTCCGACAGAGGGTGTCAGTAAATCCCCAACTAATTGAGGGGTCTCGGTACGACCCCCCCCCCTTTCCCTACACCAATCTACCAATTTCCCACATTTTGCAGTTTTCACCCAAAGCTTTTCTTTCGAGCGGGAGGGGGCAAAAGGCTACACATAAAACAGGAAAAAACACGAAAAGTCAACACAACGAGAAGAAATTTTTCCCAACACAGCGAATTGCTCCTAAAGGCACATACGCCTCCCCCTCCCCAAACAAGGACCCCCTATGGTTTCACTCTTGCAACCGTAATCCGGGCAGAAATTTTTTCATTTCCTCCCACTGCACGTCTACAATTTCACTTTCATCTCCATGAGATGACAAATCTTTTATGCCTCGACTTCATCTTAATTCATGTTATGAAGCACCGCATCACTCCCTCGACACCAATTTGGCCCTCCCAGAAAAATCCTCAAGCAGCAGAGTTCTGAAGTTTGAAGCAGTTCAAACATTTAGCACTTCCCTTACTGTCTTTTTTCTATACCTTGAAAAAACCAAATAGCTTTTGCTAGTGTCCGATGATAAATGGGCCGTTCAGGTTGATGGATTACCATGGAAGGAATGCTTCAACCCTTCAACGATCTGCAAATGGGCGCAACAGCATTTTGGGGAGCTTGACTGATCCGTTCCTCGAGCGGTGTGGTGCTTTCCTAGAGGTGCGCTTCAATGGCAGAGAGCCTTCATGGACAACCAATTTCATGAAGGTTATGGTTCCTCCATTCTCATCTCTTCTATTATATCATATCCTAGGCCCACTTCTCGGTAAGCCTAATTTGCTCCGTGTGTAGGTAACAAGGACCGTAACGAGTAAAGAGGTGCCCTTTTCGCATAGAAGAGTCATAATTCCCGGTATACGCCCATAGCCCAACTGGCTACAATGCACACGGCTATCACTTGGATAAATCTTCTCATGCCTACTCCGTTTGCTTTTGTCATCTCTCGCAGATACTAACTGTCACTCTCTTCTCCTGCGTACTGCGTCTAATATTCATTTGAAAAGTCCTCGTATAAAAGTGTTTCCGGGTGCTTCTTCTCTTTTTTTCCACTGTTGAGTACCCAGCCGGAGAAAGCCGTGGAAAATGGTGTAGGACAGCCAAACTATATTTCGTTTGAGAGGCAAGAGTCTTTGGAAGGAACTGACACAAGATCCAGTGACGAGAGCATACGAATGAAGAACCGGCGAAAAGCAGGACCCTCTTGTGCTCAGACAGGAGCGTCAGGGGAGGAATATGTTCCCAGCATAAAGCATTGTTTCCAGGCAACATTACTTCTTCGTGCCCTTTGCAATTTCGTAGCAAAAAATTTGGACAAGGATATACGTTGTGATTCACAATACCTTGCCACTCTCTTCCACCTTTGCCACCTTCCCCTCGAGTAACCGCGGACCATGCCTCTAGTCTAAACTATAATAACCTTTGAACTCAATGTTGTACCTGCTGAGCCCCCGCGCTATACGATATAGTGCGTTCTCTTTTAATGCAAAACGAAGATGCTGGATATAACCTCAATTGCTTGCCATTATCGTTACGTCTGGATTTTTTTCGCGCCCTCTGAAGGCTGTGCCGGATGTTTTCAGTTTGCATGCTACAAGGCCAAACACCTTTCACTTCTTCGCCCCGCAGTGTCTGCTCATCCGCACGCTGTCCCTCCTGTATCCGAACCAGTACTGATCAACCTAAAATCATTTGGCGCAGTTGGGAAATGAGGACGGAACTCCTGTAAACTCATGCATATTACGAGTTCCATTTACAAGCCGCTTTTTAAACAGAAGCTGCTTTCATCAACCCTGGGGTTTCCTACTTCTGCCTGCGCACCCCTTGTTGCACTACATAAATTACATATCCCGGAGAAGGAGAGGGCGTGATGCGTACTTCGTTTGATATGGGACAAGATGCGTTTCCAATGAAGATTTCCATTGACACAGCTGTCATCTTGCCTTGTGCTGGACAAAGACATGATTATAGTTGTCCCAAAAGGGCAGTATCTCACCATAAGCGCAGCAGTTACCACGTAATGAGGGGAGCAACCATGACCCTTACAACTCTGGGATAAGGGGTGCATGTCCCGCCTATCGAAACGGAATGAATTATATAATAAATAAATGTACCAAGACTGAATGTAGGACACTAGTTCTGCACTTCGCAGGATTGTAAAACATTTCGAAGAACTCTACGGCACTTTGACCAGAAATTGAAAAATATATGCCTCCATCCGTTGCTAGGATAGTTTGTCTCTAGACCCACATTTCCGTTTGGCTATTCATGAAACTACAAGAAAAGACACGGTGTACTGAACTTTAGCAGACGTAGTTTGGACTCACGAGTAGACACTAAAGTAGACTTAGAGCGTTAGAACTCAATTACACTGTACCTAAAAGCGCTGAGTGTCAATTATGAGATCCTCATATGTCTCGGCTTAGGAACTGTTAGCAGAGCAGTTTTGAGAGTCAGCACTGTGACACGAGGCCGTGAATATGACTACAAGAGTGAAGCGGCCGAGATAAAAGTGCATCCTTCCGCCGCCTTTTTATCAATACATCTCTAATATGCAGTCTCGTCGCATGGGCGATGATGGGGCGTTATCAACGAGACGGTTTGGCAAGCCACCAACTCGTATTCAACTAGTTGGAGCGGATGACGGAAAACAATTGTTGAAAAGAAAACTGATATGAACTATACGAAACAGATTTCTGAGGCGAATAGAGAAATGAAGAAAAGAAGCAGTTCTGAAATACAAGCACTAAACATCCGCTCCCTGAGCGTCATCCAGAAAACAAACGACACCAAAATGATGCAGTTGCATCCAGTTGGCTACAGCTCCTACAGTTGTGTACGCGTACAGTGTGCAAGAAACGAAAGTGTTTCAGTAGGGGTGTAGGTCTAGGATACATTGCCCCGTGGGCGCCCCATCACGCATAGTCAGAACCCACTTACGACGACCCTTCCGCGAAAACCTACCAAGCCAATTTCCCATATTTCCAGCCCAGTTTTGTACGCCAAAAAACCTTGCCGTCGCGGCGAGGGAGGACGAGAGACTAAAGGAGCGGGGCGCAGCATGAAAAGGAAAAATAACGTGAAAGCGAGTAAAAACCAACATCGGAAGAATTTTTATCAAGAATTTTTGCTCAACATTTTATTTCAAACGCAACCCCTTTTCATCTCAACGACCCGAAATTACGACGCCGCCTAGCTGTTGGGGAAAACTACGAACATGCCCGCCTAATGGTGTTTCAGCACAAAACGTGCTGTACCCGTAAAAGCCCTTGTAGCTGCAATTCGCGCTATTCGGTGACCCTCATCTTCTGACAACCTTGTCAGGTCTTGTCGGCTGTCATCTCGTTCTCACCAATGCCAGAATGTTCAGTATTATACCAGTACTTTTGCAGCAATGAATTTCCGCAGCTAGAAGCGCCGTTATCTGGCATGCACACCCTTATTGGAGTGAGAACTTCAATGTATTAGCTGAGCTTTGATAAACAACTGTCATTGGTGCATCGAAGCATTTACTGCTCGCTCCTCCAAACTCGTATAACAGTTAACTTTTGCTGATCTCTGACGACTCCTTATTCACATCTAATCTACCACTATCCGCCTCCTAGCCAACCCTTGCCCCCCCCACCATTTGTTAATCACTTCATGAGAAACATTCGGCTATCTGCACTGGGGCGATGCTCCTTTCGACTGCGCTCACCCCCTCCCCCCTGAGATTTCGTGATCAGACAGGGCGAAGCACCAACACAAACCACAAGACATACCTTTAGCGGATATATACAGTACGATATCCTAAAGCAACACGGAGAAACCTCAGCACGTTGTCCAGGATAGGCCGAGAACAGAAAGAAGAAGAAGCCATGAGATGGCAATATCACTCAACATACATGGACAGCCGCACTTCACGAGTAATCTCTGATTGGCTCCCATTTAGCTCGACGAAAACTCGTTTCCACCTCTCCCGCCCCACGGCCGCGCGGGGGAGGGAGGGGGTCTAAGCTGGTATCTGATTTGTCTAGGAGTATACCAACGCTGTCCTATTTGTCGGCATAGCATCCGGAAAGCCACAACTACTCAGTGGAATTGTTTGGGAATGGCCAAACCCGGATGTTTTTTCCCTTTGACCTTCAAGACTCCAAAGAGCGCTTTTTCCCAGCAGGCAAAGAGACTGTTGAGGTTTATGAGTTTTTACGGAAGGCCAGAGGAGGGGAGCTTTTACGAGGAAAACACGGAAGAACTCAACACATCAAACATCAGCTAACCGCATCAATGAGCAGCTAGCTGAAAAAGGCGTGATAAAAAGGTGGTTTCAGTCGGCACGCAAAGGATTGAGGGGGCACTACGCTTTGAATATGTACTAGGCATTCTTGACAAAAATTTCGCCCAGAAAAAATTTGGAATCATTCTGGATTCCGGCGGAAAAACTTCGAGGACGAGCGCCCAGAATGAAGAGCGAATATTTGCTGATTAAAAACGAGTTTTCCATTTTTGCAGTACATTGCAAGAAAAAGGGCATTCCAAAAAGTCTGGGTTCTGAATGTCTTATGCAGTCAAAGACAGGGAAGAAGGTCCTTTATCACAAGACTTTTCTAGTATCAGTAATGTGGCATGCGCAAGACTTTCACTTTCAACTTTAGGTGGTGCTGTTCCGAAACTACAGCTAAAAAACCAAAAAATGTTTTTTCACTGCCTATGAAGATTTGCTGCCCTCATCACAAATGAGACACCGTTTTTGTAGAGAGCGCAGATTGCCGTCCATTTGGGTGCCACCATCCCACCAAAAGTTTTACAATCTCGCATAACAGATTCATTTAGCAGCCTGATTACGAAATGTCTCGCTGACGGCGCTTTCATACAATCTGCGCTGTAGGGGGACAGAGTCTGGCAAGAAAAAAAATCACCCTCTCTTCTGGGCTCAGCCTCAGCAGAGCGCCAGATTCTGCTGTCGTGATCAGTACGTCAAACAACCTTGGGGGTTTTTATCGATCTTGGTGAATGAAGTGATAGCGCCAAATTAGGGGAGGGGGTTCTTACAAAATGGCCCGGCTGGAATTTCTTCAGTGTTTCAAGCGCGCTAACTCCCTACTCTCCTTGGCACCCCTCTGGGGTAGGTGTTGTGGCAATGTTATTAGGCATGAAAGTTGATCGGACGTTTTTCTGGGCCTGAGACTCAATGTTGCAGGCGTCCTTCATGCGGACGTATTCAGTCTATAATGTGGTGCATACACTGCAATTGCAAACCGGGCCCTTTCATAGATTCAAAGGATTCTATACACCGTCATCCCGTATCGAACCATGAATTTCAGAGAGGAGACCGATTTTCGGTTTTAGAAAGAGCATCTGCAGTTGAAACCTAGTTCTGCTGCAGACAACCATGAAAGATTTAATTTCTTTTCACACGCTCCAGTGAACAGTTGTCAACAAAGTTACGTGTTTTCTACTAATCGCGGTATTTCAGGAAGCTGCAAATCCTAACCTAGCCTGTATGTTTTCAGGGAGACAAAGTACGTACTACCACTGTTTAACTACCTTGGACCAGGTACTGGATGAACCGCTGGGAGACTGAAGTGTATACCGGGACCTTTTGTGATGGCAACTATTTCAGAAGCTTGAAGGACAAGTTCAGCAGACAGAACGTACAATACTTTGAAATGACAACGTCCATGGGTGGGGTGAGTGTATTATTTGAAGTGAGGTCGAATTGGTCAAGCGGCGAGGTGGAGAGATGTAAGGTAGTATGTCAGCAAGCACATGTAAGAGCAAACGGTATTAAAATACCCTTTGGTTTATGTTCTGAAGATGCTGGAACTGTAGCTAGGAGTTGTTGTGTTGTGTAGGAATACAGAGCAGTCAACAAGATAGGAGCGTGGACATAGCGCCAAGTAAACCATGGGTGGTGTTGAATTATGAATTCATAAGAAATATCAGTTCTTTCAGGAAACGGAACAAAATCCATCCAAACAAAATCCAGGGAACTTTCTGAAAAAGCCTTCAGTTTGGAACTGATGTTGAAGAGTTTTCCAGTATCGGCCAATCGCTATGAGCGCAGCACGGGGGGGGGCCCCCTTGCTGGTCTTGGCGAATTCGTGTGATAGCCCTGATAGATAAGCTTGAGCAGAGTATCGAGCATGGGTCAGAGAGACGATATCTCTGTAGCGGTATCTTGCAGTGGTCTTTTTTCGCATTTGAAAAGGCGTGGATAGCTTCCCAATTACGATTTCTTTGGCAATCTTTTGTCACGTTACGCCAAGCGAGGGTTTTCACTGGCACGCAATTATCCGTGTTATTATACGGGGGGGGCAAAGAAAGAACTTTCTTCCCCTCGCTATTTTCTCCTCGACTTCAAGGCCGAAATAAGTTACACTTCAATTATTTTTCTGCATTACAGACATTTTCAACCATGACACACTTGCACATTCCGACTTCTTCAGGTACTCAGCCCCCTTCGATTCCGAAGTAGGCGACAGTTTTTCCAACGCCCTTTTATTTCATGTGCTGGCACCCAATCCTGTAGCAGTACAAATTTTCCAAGACGGTACAGACGACATGAAGCCAGAATATTCTCACCGAGTTGCGTCGTAACATAGGTCCAGGTAATAGGCACGGTTCACTTTCAGTTCGGTGTCCACGAGAAAATATATAGTTCCCCATTCCATGAATTCCGATCCCCATCAACCCCACGCAGTGGCCTTTTGCAAGAGAAGATGATATCCTGGACCGTAGCGACAGTTGCTCGTGAGCTGCTCGAGTGTTGAGAAGTCCCCAGCTCAATTAGTGTTGTCAGCAAGGTAGTCGTCATGGTGATACGAAATCTTCAAGCAGATATTTTCGGTGCAAAAGTTTCGAACAGTTTTTGGAGGTGACGTTAATTACACACACCTATTCCATTCGGCTGTATGCGGATAAGCGTCAGATTCTAGTGGTACATGAAGGTGATGGACGAGAGCCTGCTTCTGCTGATCGAGAAACATCTTGGGTATCTTTCGCCCTGGTACTCCCACCCACATCTTCTCTTAGGCTGCGCATTCTTTACTGATATGTGCCCTCGCGGCAAGTCTTTTTGTCTCTCGCCCTGTAAGGAGGGGGGGCAAAATAAAGTCACTTCGACCGAGTTCACATATCAGCAAGTTTTTGCAGCCAGTGCAGAAGTGGATAGCGAGGCGGAAAGATACCAGAGACTGTTCCTCGATAAACAGGAGCTGGCTTCGCCATCACCTCTAGGTAGCACGAAATAGAGGTCATCTCCATTCGCAGCGACTGTTGAAAGAAGACCTTTGGAATTCATGTCACCTCCAAACAGCTGCGAAACTTCTAGTGTGGAGTCACCATGGGTAGCTACCTGGAGACCAGTACTCTCGATCTGGAAGACCTCCAACATCGAGCAGCTCCGACAACGTCGCTACGGTCTAGGACATCATCTTCACGGCAGTCGCCAAGGCGCGGGTTGATGGTATGGACCGGACGCACCTGGAATGGAAAGACCAATATTTTCTTCGTGGACCCCGGGCTGAAGCTGAGCGCTGGCGGTTACATCGACCAACTCAAGAAGAATATCTTCCCCACATGTCGTCGCCCGTACCTTCTTGGAAACTTTGTACTGCTACAGCATTGGGTGCCACCACGTGGAATCGAAGTTGGAGAAACTCTCGCCTACCTGGAATGGAAGGGAGTACCTAAAGAAGATGGAATATCCAAGTAGGTCACCTGACCTGAATCCCCTCAATTACCCGGTTCGGGCGGAGTTCAATAGGGTGGTCTACGGTGGCGGAGAAATCGACTATCTCGCTGATCTCAGGCACCACATCGCGGTCGCGTGCCAGAATCTCTCGATGGCGCTCGTCCAGAAGGCTAAGTGTGACTTATAGCGCCTCGAATGTCAATGAAGCTGAGTGACTTTCCCCCCCCCCCCTGTATATAATACAAATAGAGTAACACCGAGCGATGATCAGTTAACGTTTCAAATCAAACTGAGTAAGATGGCAGTAGAAGAGAAGGAAACTTAAGGAAGAAGATATGATTATGAAAGCCAGCTGAGCAGTGAGTAGTAAATAACGCAAGCTCGAAAGTGTGCCATTCAGGCATTAGGCGGAAATGACATGGCATGCGACAACAGGTGACATCGAGCAAAATGAGCGATGATGGGACAGCCTCACTCCTAAGCACTCAGACCCTTGTAAAAAAATTGCGCTATACAACGGGCGGCGAGGGAGTTGCCACGCCGCATGCTTCCACTTCATTAGCTCTGCATTTGACCCTGACCAGCACCAAGTTGTCACAGTTGTGCTGTCTATTGACTCTTCTAAATACGACCCATCCACCCTTTTCTTAACAAGTAAAATACGATCGCTCCGCTGGAAAATGTTCCTCAACGGATGCTTGACGCTGTTCCGAACTGTATTGGAACGCGCCGCAAATTCCGACGGCTAGGAAGTCTGCCTATTCTTCCTCTTTTCCTTGTGAGCTGAACCTCCGAAAGTTCTGCTAGTGTAACCCTCTCAACAAATGTTCGTGTTAACAGGAGCCCTTCTTTTAGCCAACAGCGAAGTTTTTATGGACCGCTGGCTTGTTCACAATGACGACACTTGTTCATGAGGAAATGAGAGAAGAACCGATACATGCTATGCCAGAGAAATTACAACACACAACTTTTTTCTTACGTAAAAATCGGAACTATGGTTTTCCTCGTAGGGCGGGAACCGAAAGAGGGAGGAGGGTAACATCGACAATGCAAGTTCTAATATCGCAGCCTCGCGCTTCCCAACTGTTGGTTTCCTGTCGCTGGGATTGTTAGAACTCTACTAATAAATATGATTCGCAGAGCGAAGGTAGAAGTAAGTGCAGCGTGGAAATATCGAGGTAGAGCTGAGGCGGATCGGTATGAGCGGAAGACGGTTATTTCAAAGTTGCAATAGGCAGAGTCATGACGGCTAAAGTGTTCCAAAGGCCGCGACTAGACAAATAGCCAAAGTCTCGTCTTTACAAGAGGAAACTAGACGCAGCTGAAGGATCGTATTTCCGAGGCGCATCATTTCTTCGGTTACGCGGTAGTGTAGAGGAGGGACCACAGAGGCGGTGCTAAATGAACGGCCACTCAACAAGGGGTTGATCGGATGGCATGCGTCAAATTACCCAGACTACCATCAAGACTCTAATGAACTCCAAACACACCATAAAAACCAAATTCAAACTGAAGTGGAGTAAACAGATTTTGACTCTGTTAATACTCAGGGGTCGTTTAAAATAATTCTTGGGTACTGGAGTTACCGTAATTAGAAGAGGGGTTAATGTGCTGGCACCATCGAACTATTCCTGCCCCAAGAAACTCAATTTTTTTTCTTCGCTGAAACGTTGCCTATAGATGTAATTCGATGCGCTGATCACGAATATCACATCCGTTTCGAGCGCTGGCGTCATTTGGCGCCATTATGCGCCAATTTGGCGCCCACCACTTTTTTCACCAAAGTTGATGAAAACTTGCATATGGGGGTTAATTGACATCCTGATCACGAATATCGCACTGGTTTCGAGCGCTGGCGCCATTATGCGCCATTTAACACGTTGACGACAACGCGGGTTTTTACTTTTCGGCCTCGTGGGACACGCGCGCTTTCTTGAACGCCACAAGCGCGGTACGCATACAATTCAAGCCGTCCCACGAAGCGCTTTTCTGGAGATTGGATCGAAAAACCTGGTTTGGAGAGCGATTGTGAAGTAAGTCAATTATTTAGTATGGAAAAATCTGGGCTGGCTAATCCTCTTTGCACCAGGACCAGAATTGGTCTGTAACCAATTTTTTCATGAAAAATGCAAATCATGCTTTCTATAGGATTCAGAATCCTTCATCTTATATTTTTTTCATAATTACATTGTTGTAATTGTCTATATTTATTGGCAAAGAGTTAAACAGCAAACCAATCCAAAGTTGAGGAGCAAACCAACTCAAGCTTAGTGCTCTTTCCACAGGAAATCTTTGCTAAACTTGTGTGTTCTACATTATTCCATGGACGACGTGTTGTACAAGTATACTAAGGACTGCCTATAGAATGAATAGGAAAAACTAAACAAAAAATCTAGCACCTAGCCGAAAGATATGGATTTGTTGATCGTGTTCGTAAGACTAATCGCGCCGGTCCACGTGGCCTACAAAGCGCGCACTTACATGCGTATCACGCTGTCGTCAATGTGTTAAAAAATTGAGGTGACATTCGAGCGCGATGAGGATCATATGTACTTTCGATAGGGCACAGGACGGGCGCATGAACTCACGAGTGACTCAGATCAGATTTCCCATCGGCTGTATCGCCTCAGGATGCCACCAATGGTGGAAAAAGACTGCCCTAGTTGCGCTACAATACGCACGCGTCACAAGCCCTATCGTTTGCAGGGATCACGGTTGTATCAGTCCCTTTCACACCCAGACAGCCACTATGGAATGACTCAGATTTCCAATGGAACTTCAACTGAAGATCAAGGTGGGTTCAGAGTCGAAAATGATGCGGTGTCGCGATTGAAAGCGACATGGAATACTCCCAAATAAAAGTCTTAAAACTTGTAGAAAGCCTTCAGCTTAGCGATTCACTGCCGATATCGGCTAACCGGCTCATCACGTTGAACGTGCGAGTGCTCGAAGCAATGGTAAATAGCCATTGAACTGAGATGGTAAGAGTGGCCTACGTAGGAAAAGAAGTGGCCCGACAAGCGGTAGATGTGTGTTCGAATCCCGTCCCTGCTCCGACTTTTGCCCACAACTCAGCACTCTTGTGATAACTCCCAAAAAAGTCACTCCCATCCACTTGCTCCTTAAAATATTGATGCTAGATGGGTGGTATCCGTTATTCGGATTCTCAATTTCCGCTCTCTGGTTTTTTTTTGGTTTTATATATGAGCATCAAAGACAAATCTCATGATCGTACATTGTGAATAATGGCGTTCAATTACGACTGACCGTTGCTAAATGGCTCTCCAGTGAAGAAAACAGCAAAAAAAATCATGAGGAGCAGCGTGATTATGAACCTGGCAGCCTTTCCGGACGAGATATCCGGTCCTGCTCGTTTGATGCCTGCAGAGCGATATCCTACCGCCTCTGGCTCACTATTCGTTTCTTCGCGTCATCCAGTATTAATACCATTGAGGAGTGAAAAAAACGAAAGACACGGTGTAAAAACTCAATCCGTGACACGAAATAGCCTTTGAATCTCAGCGGACGGAACAACTAGGGAGGCGTCAGAACTGCCGCTTATAAGCGCCGCAGCGCTTACGTAACTTACTGTGAAGCCGAGAAAACAGGACAGTCTTCCATATTGAGGACCGGACTACTTACAAGGAAGTACGCCTACGAACTGTTTGAGCGCGGCGGATGGTGCCTTTAGGTTGCTCAGTACTAGAAGTTAGAGGGTTTCACAAAATCTGCATTTCAGATTGCCTACAGATAAAGGAAGATTTTGGTGTTAGTACGACCAATAGGAAGCGATAGAACATGTAACTCCACATAGTGTTTGGAAAATGTTATTAAATGAGTTGTGGATTAGGGTTATCATCGAGGAGCAAAACCTGAAAGGAAAGCTAAAGCAAGCCGGACATGTCCACCCTCCGGAGTGAGGGGACGCTCAGGGAAGTCTAGAAAACCCGCGTTTTAGCTGACTGCGCAAGTCATTGTGTAGAACGGGTCACATTAAGAAACAAGAATAATCTGGATGGAACCAAAATATATGCCACATCTGAAAAGGCAAGTGACCTTGATCGACTGGCACTTTTACGTTCGCACTGTAATAAGAACGTCACCGTTAATTAAGGGGGTCCTGAAGAAAATCCAATTCGAAATGAATCGCAGCGGAATGGAACCCACGCAACGCAGTGACAATTCGATCATATTGTTGCACTGTCCATTTTTCTGTCCCCACTGGAGCTGCACTTCAAAAATATTTATGTTTCGGGGTAAAGGTCAGTCGGACATGGCAAGCGGGAGCCACTTCATGGCTTCTTGTCTGCTGTCTTACCTAACAAAGGGTGCATCACATTCTGTGTCCAACGCTTGAAAAAAACAGCGTCAAATTAAGTAGAAATTTCAAAATGGCAAAATTGCAAAATTGAGCAATACAAATGTTGGCTTTAAACGGCCAGGATAGCACTACTGCATCAATATCTCTGTGGAAGTTGAAATTGAAAGAGGAGAAAATATTGGAGAAATTTCGGTTCAGTGTCGCTAACGAGAGTATCCTGTAGGAGTGACGGCCTCCCCGAAATCCGAGAGCGCAGCGAGCTCCGCCGAATGATTGCGTGCGGCCATAAGAGGATATCATCCGCACTCCCGCATACATCGTCTCAATTTAGACAGCGAGAGGTACCCTAATAGAAGATCGAACGTGGGAACCTCCATGGTCCAGAAAGAATGTTCGTGCACATGCTCTTGAAATGAATTGTCATAAATTTGAACATTTTTAAAAAATCAATACGTTATGAGAAAAAGAGAAAGACGAGAGAAATGGTCTTCCGACATTACCCTTCAATCCACGCTTATTGAAATACGAGTCCCATAGATCGGACACACTATCACTCCGGCGGAAACATTTCTACAAAATGCGACCGGGTTTCAGAATTTGAAGCGACCCCACTCCTTCCCATGCTCTCTGCCATCTTACCAAACCAGGCCAAAATTTTTGTAGCCGTGAGTGGCTAGGGAGGGTAGACACCTTCGGTCAACTATCACCAATAGCAACATGCGGCGCCGTCGTTCAGTAGGAGGGGATGTGTCCGGCGTGCGTGAAACCACGCTCTTTCCGACTAAAAGGAAAAACTTACGCACGTGTCTTACGTCCACATCGTCGCTGTTGGTTTTTAGTCTTACGTCTATCCAGCACAGGACTAACATAATAGTGTAGGTAACTACGACCAAAAGTAAAGGTTTTCGGGAAAAGCACTCAGGCATCGAGGCAGGTGAAATGGCGGGCTCCTAACAACTCTCCCCTTGCCTACTCTTGCAACCTACCTACCACATTGCCAAATCCTTACCACTCTTGCAACCTACCTACCACATTGCCAAATCCTTACCACTTTCTTCCAACTCTCCCCTCCCTGGTTATCCGATAGTTTTACTGCGTTTTCCCCAAAAAAGTGGTGTAGTCGCGACGGGTATATTCCACGCATGAAATCAAGGCCAGATGCTAAACTTGAGGAAAGCTGGTTTCTCAAAGTAACTTAATCGAAGAGTGAACCACCAAGAGTGGATCACCCCAAAGGGAGTGAGCAGAGTGGGTCGGAGAGCTTGACGAGTACGAAGCGCCCACGCGGGCATTTTGAATAATTCTGCACAGCGCTTCTGGGCCGTAGATTATCAAATTTTCGAAAATTCCTCAAGTAAACGTATGCGCGAGCTTCGCAGCTGATGAGATTGCATCGGCCAAAATCGAGAAAACTGTGAACCTACGCGTCTGAGTTTACCGGCTCGACGTCATCCGGGCAGAGTTAGGTTTATAAATTGGGAGCCTTCCGATTGCATTGATTCTATACACTATCAGCTTTCATTCAAATTGCCAATATTCAACAAGAAATTCTCTTGAACAGATTAGAGCACAGCCATCACTAAGTCGCCTCTTCATTTCATAACGTGGGCAATATGAGCACCTCTGATGGCTTCATGGATCGTCAGTTAGCGAGAGCATTATATGGACAATAGGAGGGGAAACGAAATGAGGACCTACTTTGCGTAGCGTTGCATTGGACGGGACCACAACCATGAACTACCCGCACGTTGGCAGGAAACCCAGCAATGACAGAGCTGAACAGAGTGCTTAAGATAATATAAGGCCATCTCTTTATTTCGCATTTTTAGAACAATCAGCCGACTGAAATGACTGAGTCTGTCTAAAATTAAATGGCTTCTCACGAAAAATTACTTCTAACCACAGTTTGGTCTTATTGTTAGAATATTTCACCTTAATATTTCACAATAATTTTCTACATCAGTATCATAGTTCCAGAAAAAAATCATCCATATAAAATAAACTTCCAGGAAAAAGTGTACATCGGCAGAGCTCTATGGGACCATTTCCAAAGTTCACTGCCGTTATGTTCCGCGCCCATTTGATATTTTTTTGAAGACGATTCCCACGATCAAGTACTGCGGCAGTGGGTGCTTGACTGTGACCCAGTTGCAGGTATGTGACACTGAGTAGCGTGACGGATAGCGCACTCGCTCGGAAAGCGTGAGGAGCGGGTTCGACTCCCGCCTGGGGTTCGACTTTTGCCCATAAGTCATAAGTGATAACTGAGTAAAGAATTAAGCAAGACAAACTTGGAGGACACCAAATAAAACCAATCCCTGGCAGTCACCCAGCTTCATTGTACGAATCTCTGGACTTGCTGGCAACTTGAGGCCCTGCGACCCTGTGCAATCCCTGGCTCACAATCGTTCCCTCGCATCTTCCAATATGATTGTTAGGTAATACCAGAAAGAAATGAAGAATAAAAACAAAAGAACAGAAGTTAGATATTGGAAACTCTATTCTATATGAACTAAGGATTCCGGTAAACAGTGACCCTTGAGTTTTGCAGCGCCCAAGTTCAGCAGTGATGCGATCGCGCTGGTCAAGAGCATCCTCCCCTACAGAGGGAACTGCTACTGACTTCTGGTTTTTCAAAACGTATCCAGGGAAGGCGGAACAACTCATGAGCTTGCGAAAATGTCATTGATTCTCTTCAGCGAGAAATTAAATCGTTCTAGGACGCTGCAGGCAATACAAGAACGCATGCACCCTGTAGTCATCCTGCAGACTGAAAAGCATAAAATACACAAGATACACGTCTGTGGCCTATTGTACTCGCCCTACCGATGGACAAAAGTGGAACACAATATGGGAGTGGTCATATGCACAGGAGCGTTTCGCGGATCAATTGACCGAGGAACTTTATAGAAGACCTTTTTTCAAGCAATCTCAAATGTGTGGTCCATTATCAGACAACAGAATCCCCTGCTCAGTGCGAGATGTTTTGAAGAACTTTGATCTTCGGTGGCTTAGCAGTGTTGGATGCTCACGTAAGGTCTCTGTCAGTGATTAGGGAAAAATCACAAGGGCAGCACTTAACAACACCTGCTCAATGGATGGAATTCCTTTCACCTTGAAGCCTTTCCATCTAGAAATTGCTGCCATGGGGCGGCGGGAAGAAGCGAAAACATCAGCGGACATGGAATTGATAACTTCCTTAATAGTGCTCACTGTGTCGCAGCGACATGCCGTCAATTTACATGCTGGTCTTAGGAAGAAATTGGGATCATCACTCAATAACGCTCTACACAGCACTAGTGGGAAGGTGGTTTTAGTGAGTGATAGGGTGCTAGATGGGAACCCTCACGACAGGAAGCGATATGATCGCACTGATAGTAATCATTCTTCGTTAACTCTCTTCACACTCTTCAAGATGGAGTTGCGACATCGGCGACTGAAGTATCAATGGGCAGAGGCTTAGTGAATAAGTACGTCACATGTAAATATTCCAATAGCAACAAAATCAGAAAGAAAATGGCTGCACAACCGCTGAGCTTCCTAGATTTTTATGGACAGGGCACTAGCAATTTCGTCATAGAGGGCAAATGAGGGGAGACAAGTAGTGCCCCAAAAACGAGAGTTAAGCCAGGCGTCCGCTGAGATATATTAAGTTGTCCCAAAAGTTCGTCACATTTTCAAACTTTTCTTCGAGTCATATGTATTTCATCAACAAGCAATATCAGTTAACAATTATGCACCATCTCCATCGACGACCATCCACCTCCATTGATATTGCTTGTTGCCAGCGACTGTGCAGAGAGTGGATACCCCCTTCCCAGAAGCTTTCCTATTTTGGCCGAAAAAGGAGGCTAGGTCGTGTTTGAGGTGCTTCTGAGAATCATAACTCTTCCCTGCAAGATTGCTGCGAGGGCGCGGATGGTAGGGGTTAAGTCATGGCTATAAGGTGAGTGCGGTAGAAGTTCCCAGCAAAGCTTCACGATCTCAAGCTGTGTCATTTTCGAAACGTGCGGCCTTGCGCCGTCATGGAGAAGGCACACTTTGTCGAGTTGCGGATCCCCTCTTCATGGATCATTAAAGCAGCGTCCGCGATCAACCAAAGTGAAAAACCCTCCAATGAAAACGAACGCGGAGTCCGCAACCACAGCGGATATCCCACTCTTGCGGCTCGAAATGTATTGATTGACGAGGGCGGAGTCAACAAGGCTGAGCTGACGCCTCCTGTCCTGTTAATCCCGCCCCGACTGGTTAACAGTTATCAATCCTTGCTGGCATTGATAACCGCTAAATTTCTAGCATTCCTTTCGTACTGTGATACATTGCTTCTATATCTACTTTTCCTTGTGATGAATGTATTTTTGGTGTTTATATGTGAGATCCTGCAAGAATCTTTTTGAAGCAGTCCCCATGACAACGAGGAACGCTTTAGCGTTCTACCAAATGAATGTTAACTAATAGAAAAGGTATGATAGTTCGTTGTTTCTTTATTTATAGTAACTATGCAGTTAACAAATCCATCGAAAATGTTACGCCTTCTATTGTATTAGGTAGACTCGTAGGCGTAGTTTTATTTGGTAGACAGAGTCGACAGTCTGTTACCTGATTCTTTGCGTACATTCTCAGATCCTCCTTTACTGCAGCACCAGCACCACCAATTTCGCAATTCATGGACGCGGGCTTGTGGCGTTATCCCTCAACATTTCTTCATTTCGCCCCACAAGAATCTGGAAATGAACAGATGAGAAGGGGATGGACGGTTTGTAGAGCAAGTGGTGCGAGAAAGAAAGGTCAACACAACACATGCGATGTGCTCGACAACGATTCCTTCAATTTCGAAGCTATGGATGATGGTTTGGATAACGGGCACAAACTGGAGGGGTGCTCGACTGCAGCTGGATATTTAACTTTATCAGCATACAAACCAATTCGCGGATTTCTCATGCGTTTTTACTCTCGCTAAACCGTTGTTCTGTTCTCCAGAATGGATTGATAGCTTTATCATTTTCTCGAATAATAAAAGATATGCAAACAGTGCTCTGCATAGGCTGGCTTACATTAGCCACCGCAAACGCACAAACAACGCAGACGACACCGCAAACCACCACAAGATCATGGGGCTTACACCTGAATTAGATAAGGTTTCATAAGAAGGTGTATCAGTAAAACCAACACTGTTAGTGAGAAATACCCGACATTGTAGGGACAGGTACGTGCAGGCACAGAGCTACCTGAACAGATGACGTGGGACCCAGCATATTCATACATTCAAGCTTCAGCAAAATGACAAGGACTTGTTCCATCTGTTTGAAGATGGCCGACGCTCAAAATATGGGAAGGATCCAGTCAACATCTAAAGCGACCAATCTGATAGTGATAGGAAAGCTTTCCTTATTGCGGGTGGATAAGGATGAAGTAGATGACGTCGTTGATCGAATCAGTCAACGCAACAGATATATCTGTAGTGCTCATATAATACAAAAGGTGAGTTCCGAGCATGACAGTTTTTGAAACTGAAATGAAATCAATTCTATGGCGAATAGCCCAAGTACGTGTGTGCTGAAATCACCGCTGGTGGCAGGCGACTTTCTACTGTGAAGATGTGAGACCAGGAAAAGTCGTGAGTCATCATGCATTAATACGCATTTTAAAAGGTATCGGCGAAACCTGAAATCTCCATTGAAGTTGAAGAGAACCGCAGCATCTTTTGATCCCACTCCTAACTTAGACGTAGGCCCTCAAGTTCTAGATATGACAGAAGAGTGTGAGGAAAATGGTGAAGTGGATAATTGCGCTGAGTGTGATGTAAGCATAAAGTTCTCGAAGCGAACGATGTTTATTTAGTTACCACAATGAAATTACAAGAATCTGGATCTGAGTATCAACCTGATACCAGCGATGAAGACGACAGCTTCATTGGAACACCAGCTACAAATTTTGAAGACCAAAGCAGCAGATCTGAAAAGATATTATATTATACAAGGTTCTCTTCTTCTGTCACGGATCCGCTTCTGCCCTGAGTGCGGTCTTCAACTGGGCAAAAAGCAGCTCAAAGCTGTTGGCACCGCTGCAGTAGTTCGTTACGTATGCGAAAGCTGCAGCCTCTCGCAGATCAGCTGTGAAGAGGTGGGAAAGTCAGGAGCGGGTGGTGGTTCATAAGAGAGAGCGCATGTTCAAGTGAAATATCGTCGCTGCGCTAAATGGTTTGTTGTATGTTGTAGGGGTCCATAAGGATCACAAAATGGGTTTCGTTTTTGCTATGCATTTCTGGGAATGTCAAAAAATGAGTGAAAAGTTTGCTAAGGAAAAGCGATTTCGAACCATTTTTAGGCTCTTTTCTATTTCTAATGTCGAGTATGCATAGCAAATGAGACCTTCGTCGACACTGCATCGAAAACAATACAAGTCAAGGTGAAAAAGTACTTTATTTGGCACATGAGGCAGCATTGTAGTTTCTCAAGTGATTCTCGCAGCATCCCAACCCGCAGCTGGGGGAGGGGGGGGTATTCAGAGCCATGTTGGCGCCAAATGGCCTAGGCGCCAATTATTGATTTTTCCGCCTCTCTTGGTTGCGTGCTATATCTATCGTGCCGTCGCAATCGTAATCGTCATTTTGACGTGATTTGCTGACATTAACGTACTCCATTATAGATATGGCGCCACCAGATAGTGGAAGAAAACTCTTCTTTGACGTGAAAAAGTTTTTCATCATTGTCCATATAAAGTGAGTGGGCTGCAGAAGCAGCTGTAACTCGAGTAGCATTACAGAGTATTGTAATCTGTTTTTCAGCAACGGCCGAGTCTCTTTCAACAAAGACGAAATGGCGCAGCTGATTGGAATGAAGGATGCCTCTGATGGAATGGAGGCGCTTCAAGAGCTCAAGGACCGGCTTGACCGGTTGGAAAAGGAACGAGTTGGCAGCGCGAAAGACACGCGAAAGCCTAAGTTGCCGGTGCGGGACGGAAAGCCTGAAAAGGCCGAATCTTCCAAGGACATCGAAGTGGTCACTTCCGATAGTGACAGTAGCGATGATGAAAGCGCTGCAAAGCGCAGGAAGAAATGACTATTCTATGCTTTATGAATAGTATGTTGTTACGTTGATTTATTGTTGTTGAATAAAGAAGTTGAGTTGACTGGTTCAACGGTGACTATTAGAGAGCAGTTGTATATACTACTATGTATACTTGTGTGTATTTTTTTTTACCACAGGAAAGACGTGTTTTAATCTCGACGATCTGGACTTTGGCTGTAACAAGATAACACGAGACACTTGTTCGGAACTAAGTCCTGTCGTCCTGTATAGGATGTCAGACCACTGTCTTCATCACGGGAGAATTCTATTAGGTTGTCCGGAAAGGAATGCGCGTTCGAGCTTAAAAAATTTTTTATTATAAAAACGAAATTAAACAAGATAAATTCAAAAGACAATCTCCATTAGTATCAATGACTTGTTGTCAACATTTATGCAAAAAATGGATTCCTCTTCTGAAGAACTCGACCGGCTGCGACTCAAAGAAGTTGGAACACCCAGAGTTGGACCTTTTGTCGCGTTGTGAATTTTTCTCTTCCGGCCCAGGAGTTCTGGCATCGACCTGAATCAGATGGTATCGATGGTGCCAGTCTGATCTGTGTGGCGGATGAGGCAGGACTTTCCAGCCCAATTCCTCAATTTTTTTCTAGAGTGATTTTCGCCACATGTGGATGAGCGTTGTCGTGGATAAATTTTGTCGACGTCGTTTCGACACTTTGAAGACGCAGTGCTGGATCCATGCGGTTCAACTGGTGTTTGCAGATGTCCGCCGTAACCGTCTGACCCGATTCCGGAACTTCAAAGTACATCAAACCTTTGCTATTCCACCAAACACGGAGCATCACCCTTTTGCCGCGTATATCAGGTTTCGGAGTCCGTTTTGGAGGGTCACTGGAGTCTAACCACTGTCCTTTTCTCGTTGCGTTATCGAAGCAGACCCTTTTCTCATTTGATGTAATAATAGAGTCGAAAAAACCGCTGTTCTTGGAGCGACGAAGAAGAATTCCGGCCATTGCCACTCGTGTTGCCTTGTTTGCGTCGCTCAGCTGGTGCGGCACCCGCTCTTCCCAACTTTTTTTCCCCAAAAAAAGCAAAGTAGACATGGACAAAATAATATAATGCAAAGAAGCGCAATAAATAATTCTTTCTAATAGAACAAACACCTGTCTCCAAAAAATCTTGACTATAGTATGGGAAGAATAATAATGACAAGTTCAAAAAAATTCATCGGCCGGGCTCAGTTCCTTTCCGGACAATCTAATATAAGAGCTCTCGACTGCTCAGTACTAGTACAAAGCGAATACAGGGAATGCCTGTAGAACAATAAAGTTCGTTTAAGCAAACCTTTACGGCTTCGAAACTCTAGTACAGAATGACGAACAATTAGCTCTTAAGCCTGTAAAAGCTGTGGTCTGTCTTACCAAAACCGTCTGCGATAGCAGAGAGCTATTATAATAACAATCACGATGATCTGGACTTTGGCTGTAACAAGATAACACGAGACACTTGTTCGGAACTAAGTCCTGCTGTCCTGTATAGGATTCAGACTACTAGTCTTATCAAGGCGTAACCTATAAGAGCCTTCGATACCTCAGTACTGAGCGACTAGTGTAAAGCGAGTGCAGGGAATGCTTGCGAACTTTAGATGTTCGAACAAGTAAACCTGCGACTGCTTTCGATCCTCAGCTAGTGAACCATTAACAATCAGCTCCCGCGATAAAAGTCTCATGATAGCTTCTTTCCAAAATTATGACAACAGGCAGGCTGATAAGTAATCTCCCAGAAGAAAACAGGCAAGAAGCGTTCTCCAGAACAACATAAACAAAATCGCTCCCTCACAGTTACACCTCCCTGCGGTCTCTGTGCAGCCCCTAGCTCACAAGTCTCTCTATCACATCTCGCAGTAGTTGATATCATCCAGTGCAAAAGAAAGAATACAAAAAGAAAACAACAAAAACGCAGAGGAAAAACTCTGGAAGAAAAAGGAATTTTATGTCACTACGTACCTGTCTGAATTGTGATTACGGTAGCGCACCTTTTGTGCGTCGTGGTTTTGCATCACGAAAATTGCGTCACTCGTGTTTTTTACGCGTTTCACCTCGCGAAATGGGTTGAATTGAATGTATATACTTCCAATGGGTAAACTGTAATGAAGGAGAGCAGAATTATCGGCATTTAGCAATGCCCGCCGCCCCAACTAAGAACAAGTGAGTGGCCTCCGTCGGAAGGACATCTAGCAAGTAAAGGCGGTCCGACTGAGGAGGAGTTAGAACTAGCACTTTGAGCGGCTATAGCAGCCTCCACGCTCACAATAGAGTCGCGAAAGGTGAACAGTTCTAGCTTGGAGGCTAGACTACTTGCACAGCAAAGCGACACGAGGGCCACTTGATCGCGGAGCTGTCTTTAACACGAATCAGCTTAAAACAGACTGTTGCTGCGCTGGAAACTGTACAGTTCGTATGGATGAACCTGCGGAGTTCACAGAATAAATACTACCGGCTGACGAGAATCACGTGGGAGAATACCCGCTCGGGAGTGACTAACAACTAGCTAAAGCAGGGAAGCTTGCAGAACAATAAAGTTCGCTTGAGGAAACCTGCACGGCTTTGAAACTCTAGTACTGAATGAGGAAAACTACTTACCTGAATGAGGAACAACTTAGCTCTTACGTCTTTGAAAGCTATAGTCCTTTATCGAAACTGTCTGCGATAGCAGAGAACCTTTAACAACATCACTAGCAACTTCGTGTTGTGCAGGTGACAGGTTGCCGTAAGTCCCCGCAAAGCATCCTTGAATGCGATGGGGCAGCCATGGGAACCGTACATATGGGCTTGCCCTGTGTGCGTACGGTCAAGCGTCGCAATAACGAAGTGTCAAGTGAAGTTCAACACAGCACAGTTAAAGTAACCGTATTGAGGTACACCCCATGATCTGCATGCAGGTCCTCTGGGGTCTGTGTCCTGTATCCTGTATAAGTGGCGAAAGTGTGTTGGACGTAAGCTTGACTGCTACACAATCTCTGCCATTCGCTCTATCAATCCCTGGGCA
The DNA here is from genome assembly GCA_036418165.1 of Cooperia oncophora. Taxonomy (NCBI): domain Eukaryota; kingdom Metazoa; phylum Nematoda; class Chromadorea; order Rhabditida; family Trichostrongylidae; genus Cooperia; species Cooperia oncophora. Next base: position 28,961 of record MU930117.1, read on the forward strand.
CAAAGTGCTGTACGGGATGGTTATACGCTATGGTGATATAACCAAACGACCCCTGGGCCATCTGAATGTGCTGTACGGGGAGGTTATACTCTGTGGTCGGATGAGCTATTAAGTGCGATAGCTCAGAACCGTATCTGAAATAGGATACGGCGGCCAAGATGTAACCTAAAGGTCAGAACCGTGATCTGGGTCATTAATAACCTCTATATACAGACTTTCAGCGAAATTTTTCTCCTCGAGCTGTTCGAGCTATGATGGTTGGTCTTGTTGAACTGGTGGCTATCAGTATCCTGTACAAGTAGTTATCCAACTTCGATACCTGGACCTTTCTATTTACTAGTATATACCCTCATAACTAACAACTACAAATTTTGAAAAGGGACATATACATGTATTGCTACACCCGCAAAATTAAAATGAACCAGTTGCGCAGCGTGCGCTGATCGGGTGCCACTGTCAACCAAGTGGTCGGTCCATTATCACCAAAACCTCCGAAATTTTTTTTGCTGGAAGTTCGTATACAGGAGTAATTGGTAGCCCCGCTCACGATTCTGAAACTTATTGGAAACTTATTTTATGCGCCGAGGCCATTTGACGCCAGCATGGCGCTTAACAGCCCCTGCGTGCGGAATTGACGAACGTTTTCAGTGCAAGAATGCTCTTGCAGCAAATCGGCGATAGGTTGCGCCGTGGTCAAAAATGAGTGTCGTACTCGTGAGTAGGGCATCCAGTCATCCCCGTAGCCCAACTTTCAGCAAGAGTTTCCTCAGTAATGTTTCGAGAGCGCAATAGTTACGTAGGGTCGACTCGTGAACTATGAGTGTACAGAATGAGGTCTTAAATGGCATATATCCATGTTATATACATCATC
>MU930128.1:1633-12129 GCA_036418165.1 Cooperia oncophora
CGCCGTTCAGAGTGACGGAAGTTTTACATTGTTCGCGAGTGCGAACCCGAATGCCAAATGCAGGGAGGCATTTTGCGGGTCACTTGTTGCGGTGCGGGTGGCGAAAACTGTCTTTAAAGGAATCATTGTGCAATACTGTAACTGTCGCGATGCCGACTCCTTTCTGTTCAAGGGAAATATGTTCGCCCTGGACCTTATCGACCCTTCGAGGGTTACTTTAAATCCTCTTAACATGCGATAATTTTAAGGCACAAGGATTCCTTTGAAAGCTATTCCATAAGAGATCTGAAACGGGGTCCACGGCATAAAATTTGAAGTGACTCACTTTGTACTTCATCTTCTGAGACGGATCAGCATCGGTTCGCATGGATCCTGATCCTGCCGCTTGTTGTGCATTGGCGTGAAGATACTGCGATAAAAGCTGAGCTATGCGATCGAATCTAAACACCCCAAGCATTAACGAGTGAAATATAATTCTCAGTACAAACATTGTAAACATACGAATTTGCGGCATTGACACATGTGTTGGGATCAAGTGGATCTCTGGTCATTCCATACGGACAAGCGCAGTAATGACCACCCGGTGTGTTGACACATCCATGAGAACAGCCACCATTTCCTACAGCACACTCGTCCACATCTAGAAGGTAGCATGATTACAGCAGCCTATCTGGGGGCATACAGGTTACTAGAAATAATAGTTCTTAGCAAATATTTACCATAACATTGTCCTTTCATGTGTACATAACCGAATGGACACCTGCCCGCATGGGCCTTGACCTGAGAATAAGATGATTACGGTAGTGATAAGTTGAGTTTGTAAGACTAGTGAGATACCTTGCATGGACATTCATCAGCCGAAGCAGGTGGAAGAGTAGCGATTGGACGGTATTCATCCACGACTAGATCGCAAGATGGTCTCAGAATCGCTTCACCTCGATCACACAAACAATTACATGGCGCCATTTCAACTGGCTCGTAATTATCGGGCGCGGTTGTATCTGAACAGGTAGAAATTAGCAGTTGAGTTGAAGGTTCAAATGAACAAAATGAGACGCACTTTTGTTGAGCAGCACCTGGCGCACAATATTGGTCGGCTTTCGCCGAAACATTGCTGACCAGATGAGATGCGATCACACAAACCACGTACTCATGGTCCGTCGGAAGATCCTGTAAGACAGAATTTCTGCAGCACTTGCTTCTTAGCTGAGTAAGACAAGACTTATTGAAGTCGTACATCAAGTGTTTGCGGCTACGAAGAACAAATAAACAGAGATGATTCACAAACTAGAAAAATTAAAAGCCATATGGCACGATAATTTGCTACTCGGTCTAAAATTCGGTCTAAAATGCTAGCAGGGAGCTATATAGTGGGGAAAATGGCGAAAAAACGAAGTGAAACGGTCAAAAACCTGCGAAGAAAAGCCTTCGTTCTTAATGACTCGAAGAGCAATTTTGGACGAGTTTCCCACTGGCACCTAACCCACGGTAGGTACGGCTGCACGTATGTACTCATATATCCTCGCAACACCACGACCGCTGAACCCCTTGGCTTTATCAGCAAATGAAGCAATACGAGCATCAGGTAGATATTATTGGGCGGGCGGGCGCGGTGGGCGTCCGGGTCGGTATGTTGCAGCTTGATAGGGCCTTATAAGGGTACCTTTCTTGGAAAAGGCGCTACGCAGCGCCTGCTCAGGGGCGCGGAATTCCGTCCTGCCAGGCGTATTGATCCTACTCGTTTTAGGGATTTATCGTGCCAACTGCCTAGTGAGCAGATCAACTGAAAAGCAAGGGGTATAAATTTAATTCAAAGATTCCGCATTCCAGTCTTACAGTGTCTTTGCACTCTTATCGTGCTCACCACGCGTTACGCTCCTCCTTTATACAATCTCAACACCAGCCTTATATTTAAAAAAATTATGTCAATAGTACCGTACAGAATAACTTCTCCTAAAGTGCATATCCCAGTGATGTGGAGTCGTCACGTATTTTACTCGTACGTGGGGAGTGCTGTGCTTTTAGAGGAATACGAGACTTGTCCGGAATGAAAATATTCCACAAGTAATGCTTCCTGTGCCGTTTTCCAGTAACTTACGCAACCGCGCCCTCTCCATTGCAGGAATGTAGAGGTCATATTCATGCTACAGAACCCAGTAGATCGACCGTTTGCACCACCAGGGGTTGAAACATCTCCTGTCTTGGGGTAACTTCCAATAATCATCGGATCGAACAGCCACTATGGGTACTACTTGTTCGATAGTAGGGGCTCAAACATATTCGAGATGTCACAAGCTTTTTTTTCTGATTTCAATGGCACTCAGTTGATGAGGAGGACTTACTCGGATAGTTGTTCCAAAGAGACTGCTGGCGTGCGCATTGGTGCAGGGTCGGTGTGTTGCGGGGTGTTGTGGGCGGAGCGATAGAAAACATCAATGAGTAGACATCTATCGGTGTGAATTCTTAAATAAACTTTTATTTTTATGTTTACGGATAAGTAATATTTTTATGATCCACTTAATACGCACCGCTTTTCTATTCGTGCAACAAGTCCATGACACTGAGAATGATGAGGGCGATAGTGGAACTGCTTCAACGTTTGTTGGTACTGAGAGAGTAGCCGGAGCTGCTGGAAACAGTACATTCAGGGCGCTCAAATGCCGCTGTGTTACTTTCATTAGCACACTCTACGCACTTGTAGTTTTTCTAGGATGAGTACTCTTGAGTTTGGTTGTTGGGATTGTCTTGACGGTGGTTGCAGTGACATAGTCACAAATTGAGTATGCAAACCAACTGTTAAAGAGCTCATTCGGCGATGTCCAGTCAAGATGTATAACTCTGAAAAGCACATTTTCAATAAATCTTGCACTAGTTAAAGGATAAAGGATAAAGTCTTCGCCGTTGATCAATCCCTTTGTGGGATGCGGCACGCATTCTACTTCCATTCAGAATCGTAGTGGCTTTATTGAATGCGATGTGGCCCATACCATGCTGCCGCTTGTCACTACATTACCTTCTGCCCACTAATGACTTGCGGGGGCCAGCCGATGTACAAGTCATGTTTTATCCTCCCAGACGAATCTGGTACCAATTTACCGTCCCCGGAGGGTAGAAGGCTTGGTTGGCCTAGGCGGGAGTCGACCCGGGATTTGAACCCAGGACCGCGCGAGTGGTGAGCGCGCCACTTGTCACTACACCACCTCCTCCCCACAACTTAGAATATCACAAAGAAAAAAAGAAATAATTTTTAACAATCTTCAATATCACAGAAGAAGTACCTTGTTCCTGATCCGGTCATTTTAGTCAGCAGATCTGTGGATGGTTTGCGGACAGATAAGCCGATTATACTGTGGCCAAAATCGCCAGCAGCGAACTCTGCCGATGGTAACACTTGATCACTGAAAGAAATGCAGTCCAGCTAAAGAGGCTTAAACTTTTTATCGGGCCGTCTTACCCGCTAGTGCTGTCGGCGCTGATAATCAGCATTATCTTGTACGAACCACGGATATAGTTTTCATTGGACATCTCAACAAGACTGTCGATACCCACACCTAATTTTGCCGACTCGTCATCGTCACTGAAAAAAACCAGGTGCTTTTTCAGAATAACGCTCATGCTATGGTACACTCACATGTTTTGAGCGACATCATTCAGGCTGTAGCCAATTTCGCCAACCATCAAACCAGCACGAGCATCGAGAACCTTTTTACTGTTCACCGTCATCAGATTAAACCTGGAGAGTACAAAAATATATTTTCGTTTCTAAGATGAAGTTGAGTCACCACTTACAGTAACATGTTGTCATCAGGTGAGAAACGTTTCTGGAAGAATAACGAGAGATGGTCCAGAGCAAGACGGAAGTCCTAAAAAAATGGTAGATATGAAGCGCACACTTTCAATAAGATGGAATACTACTACATTAAATCTTACCTCGGATGATGAGCGAGCTGTCACGTCTATTAAGATATTGAACTGGTACGGTCTCTTAATCCCGTCACTACAGAGCGGTGGGAATTTCACTGCACGTGGTCCTCCCCATGGATATGGTGTATAACTGAAGGACACATTATTCGAGAAAAAAAATTAATGTTAACTGTGAGAGGGCAGTGAACATACCTGACGGCCGAAACATCCCTCTTGGTTGTGCGACGGAACGTTGCTCCAGTTGGAGTAATACCAACTGCCGGAGTCGTGTAACCGCAAAGGTGGCGACTGATAGAGGCCGTATGATCGTCAAGTTCGTAAGCGGTCGCCACCTCATAGACACGATCTGGGTATTCATGCCCTTAAATATTCAGTCTACAATTTCTTCTCAAAATTTATACACATTCATACACAAATTATTCATACACAAATTGTATGAGATAACAGAAAAGAATTCAATTGCTGGATCTAAAAAGGTGCCATTTCTAAGGAACGGAAATTCAATCATCTACTCTACGAAGGTCATTCATTTTACTAACAAGTGATCACCCTTATAGTACCCTGTGACTTGCTCAATATCTCCTACAAGTTCATCCAGTACGTTTACCCGCATACTGTTGAATTGGCGTGAAGAGATAGAAAGCCTTTGAAAAATGACTTCCCGCGCCTTCTGGAACCCTCTGCGCCTTGATGAAGATGATCCCGCTTTTATCCATCAATGGCGCGCGATGAGGAAGTTATCGCAATTTCGACAAGGCTCGCTAGGCTCACGGAGACGGTAGGTGGACGAGGCGTCTGGTCCCGAACTGCATCCGTCCCTTTAAAGCCCGCGCGTCCCTTTAAGCCCGCGGTCCCACTGGCATTTTGCCAAAGTTGGCTCATAGCTCAGCTAAAGGTCTTACTTCGGTCAGGCTTGTAAACATGTGTGAAAGTGCGGAACCATTAGAGTTTTTTTTGCTTATGGAATGTAGTGCTTGCTTTTCCAATGGTAGGGAGATTTGTTGTCAAGTGGGGTTTGTTGTCATTTTTTTTCTTTTTTTTCTTGTCAATTTCTCAAGAAAACTCCAGCAACCTTCCCAATTTTCTCTGTAAGCAACTCTAATCATCCCATCGTTGGAAATTGCAGTACGTTGCGAGCGGCGGGCTGGTAGGGCGCTACGGCGGCTGTAGGCGCGACGCCTGTACGCTATCGAGTATGGAACGCTGCCTTACGTTCGAAAGTATCCTATTTCGAAAGTTGGGACGCAATTGCGGCTGCCGCATCGAATTCTGGCAGCCACGCCCGGCACACTCGTCCAGGCCCCGCCCCCACTGCTAAAGGTAGGTTTGGGTTCAAGGTGTTCCCGAAGATTTTTCTGCTTCTTTTTCTACTGAGAAGCTAACTATGGAATACTGGTGCATGACAGAGTACAATTGCCCGCAATACTTGATCGCGATAATTGTCTTTAAATATGGTGAAGAGAGAGAAACTGAAAATGGGATCCTAGTATTTCTGACAAATTAGAAAGGAATGCGCAGGTTCCTCTAGAAATGAGCTGAAAAACAGAAGCTCAAACAAAAGTTGTGGCGCTATTTGTAAGAAATGCGAATTATAATAATAAAGGCACGCGTAGCGGATAACTGCTATCAAACGCATTTTGATTTGAATCTATAGTACACAAGCACTCTCATCAGCTTGGATGTCCCTCAGAACCTATGCCTACTGGTTAACAACAATGAAGAGATAATAAAGCCCCAGAAAAATCATTTTCACTTCCCTTCGCGCTAGCTAATCATTAAGCCATTTTCATACTTGCGGCAGCGACCAACAGGGTAATGCCGTTTTTGGACTCCAGAAATTTCGGCTCCGAGCTATGTTTCAAAGCTTGCATATGGTAAATTCAACATCCTGATTACGAGTATGAACTGCAGTGTCGATTCTTGGCGCTGGCGCCAAGAGAGGACACTACGATTACCTCCTGGGCTCAGCCTTAGCAGAGCGCAGGTAACCGTAGTGTCATCCATTAGCGCCAGCGCCAAAAATGAATGTCATATTCGTGATCAGGATGTTGAATTACCCCTATATACAAGTTTTTAGCGGATTTGGTGATCTTGCCACTTTTAAAATGAGCTCGGAGCCGAAATTTCTGGAGTCCAAACGGCATTAGCCCCGACCAGCAGCGTCTCGAGCGTCCGTCAGTGTCAGCGAATAGAGAGTATATCGATCTAGCTTCTAAAAGCGTCCGTCACGATCTAAGCAGCGATTCGAGGGCTAGGCAAGTAGTAGGTATTAGATCCATGGCGACTCAGCAGCGTCATAACAGCTTCCACCAGCTGGTAAAGTCTAGGGAGGTGGAAGGGGAGCAAATAGCTGGTACCCACCTATCACCCCATAATCTCTCCTGAGAGTCCGTCACACCCTCCCATCCGCCCTAACTCTAAGGCTGTCTGCTACCTCCTGCCACTCCATATTCCGCCACTCTAGACGCTGTTTGACGCGCTTGGTGAGGCTGGTAGCGGTGAGGCTGGTCGCATCGTTGTTACCTATCCTTTCCATGCTCTCGAGACGCTGCTGGTTGCTGGTGGACGCAGGTAGATGCTAGATCCCTATCTATGTATACTTTCTCATTGCTGACGCTAACGGACGCTCGAAACGCTGCTGGTCGCTGGTGGACACTGGGCTGTCGCGAGCTGCCATAAAGTATGTACGCACTTTAGATGGATTCGCATAGGCTAAGACAATGCTCATGAACGTCAGAGATTTCTCAATGGAAAAAACATTAGGCTATGCGTTTCAAATGTTGCAAGTCTTCGGCATGCGGCTGCAACTGCCAGAAGTGAACAACTGAAAGCATTGTAATATGTTCGAAGATTTCAGCGCGGTGCTGCAGTTTCCTCTTGCAAAATCTCTACTCTAGACATTCCAAGGAAGTTCATAGAATTTCAAGGGAAAAGGGAAAGAGCGTGTACATACCTGTTCCTGCCATTCGTTATCATTATCACAATACGAGTTGCATTCTCTCTTCCGTGCAACTAGAAAGAATTGTGAATGGTAAGAGATGTCAAGTGTAGCTGGCACAATATGAAAAACAAGAAACCTGGAATTGTTGTCGAGCAGCATTGAGACCGTACAACGCGATGGCCACTCCGTCGTTGGTCTTTTGCGTATCCGATATCTGCTGTATTAGATCAATGTTGTCCTCGTAATGACCAAGCGCAACAGGAACGGCTACTTTGTCACTGGAAATAGCTAGCTTCACATTTGGCTACCCAAACAGATTCTCAAAAAAACAAACGCCTATTGGGCAGATCTAGCGCTACACGCCAAGAAACATCCGTGTGCATTTCCACTGCGGATTTAGAAACCCCTCCGATTATGAGCAACAGGTGGATGACCACTTCAGAAGACAGACGGTTCAGAATTTTATGAGCTATTACACCCGTACCAGGCTCTGCATACTCCATTTTCTGCAGCTCAACGATACATTTGTCCGCATCAACGACAACTCGTCCGTTCAACCAGTTTCCTGATAACCGTGATGATCGCCCTTTATTCAAAAGATGCCAGCCCATGCGCTCACTTTCGAAACGATGGCACGATGAATTGCGCATGTTTTCGAGCTACCTCCTATCTCCTTCCAGCTCACGCGTCTATAATATGCTGGTTAGCATGTGAAAGTAATTCTATTGTGAATTTTCTTGAGTGATGGTACATCCTACTTCAAAGAAGCTTGTAGTGTACAAGTGGGGCCTTTGGGTAAGTAAAGTGCATTTATATTACTCAAGCAAGTCCTAGTTCCAACATGAGGACTTTCTTTCATTGAGCTTTGGGCTGCTCAAACTCTTATCGTACTGCAAATGGTTCGCTGACCGATAATCCCCCCCCCTATATGACTCTCTCAAGTTTGTTTGGTATAAAAAATAACACAGAACAAGCGCACGTATGGCGAAATCAACATGCACAATATGGTAGGATTAAGGTAGGGGTTAGAATATCTAGCCTTACAGGTAATTAAATGCAGTAGGGATGTCTAAGTGGAAAGTATCTTGCCTGTACACCACGAAACCGATTCTGGCAACATCTGGTGCGAGATCGAATCCTGCGTCAACCAATTCGGCGACGCTCTCCTTCATTTCGTCGAATTCCTCTTGTGAGAAGTTCTCGGAGGAGTCCAGCATGATGATGACATCAGCCCTGCACTCAATTGTACGATTAAATAACGCCTACAATGCCGGCTTGAAAACCTACCGGGTAGTCAATTTGGCTGCACGACCGAGCAGGTTGTGACGTTTGGGAGATCTTTCTGGACGGCCACGTAACAGCTCGTGAAGGATCAGGCGGAGCAATCTTCAACGAATATGTTTCAGTAAATTGGCTCTCAGTGATTCACTATGGCAATGTTTCAGTAACTGATTCTCAGTGCCTCATTATGCCGTGTAATTCATCAATCGCTGATTTTCGTTATTATCTATTGTCTATGAGGAGCACGTTTGACTGCGCCTCGTCGGTAAGGCTGCGTTCATACTTCACAACCTGGCGTTTTGAGCGAGAAGGAAAGTATGGGTATCGCTCGGGTGTTTTGGAAGAAACAACGTTTTCGAGCGAAAAGGAAAGCATGGGTATCTATCGGCAAACAGAAAACCGATTCTCCCAAACGCTGATTCTTCCAAAACGCCGATTCCCTAAAAACTCTAGTGACCGGCGACGGTAGATACCCAAGCATCCTTTTCGCTCCGAACGCTTAGTACCTCAAAAAGCCGAGTCATAAAGTATGAACACAGCTTAATCGTTGAACTGCTGCAACCGTTCAGGGAAGTTTTGGATGTGACTAGAATCGGAGTTGCAGATGTCCAACGATTAGCCGTGGATTTCTCATAGTCTCACGAATCCCAATCGCGCGACTGAAATACTCATGTCGCGAAGCCTGCTCATAACCTTGGTGTACGCTAACCTTGCAAATTGCATCGGCAATCGGTCCCAAAATCTCCGAATCAGTTCCTCTCCATTGGGAAATACGGATGAATCTTGTCCTTGGAGGTTAGTTGAGAATCTTGTTCAAAGCTTGCGTCATCGCCAGCTTCAACCACGAATAGCTCTGCTCCAATGTCATTCTTCAGAGCATCCACTTCTTCGCGGAACTCATCCCTGAAAATGGAAAACATTGTTCAGTGATTTTATGAAGCACAGTAAATCACTTGAACTTCACATGCGCTAGAGATATTGCTAAATAGCCTTTTCGTCAGAGATAATTATGTCAGGTGCCAGAGATGTATTCTAGGATGAGGGAGAAAGTGAGTACAGTATAGTGTAGTTCGCTGCGGACGAAAGGGCGTGTCAGGCAGGATGAGTTGGCGCGGTGCCAAACCCGTTCTCCACCAGTTGTTGAAGCGAGCAAGTGACAAGACTGTATCATGTCGTTCGTATCACTCGTTTTCTACCAACTGTTGTCGCATACCCTCTTCAACAATTGGCAGAGAACGGGTTTTAATGGTAGGCGGTTGTTTGGCGCGATCACATTGCAATTGACGTGTAGTGGCAAGTAATGGCACATTTCCGCAAAGTTGGTCAACTCGTCCGAATTACTAAAGGGCGAGATTCATAGCTGACAGACTATATAATGACGTGGGTGTTATTGCGGTGTTCCTACTTCTCATCCAAGGCATCCCCCATTGATCAGTGGAGAGAAAGTTGTAGGTTTAAAATTTTGGTTGCTCTCACTGAGGACGACTCCGTCTCTCAGTGAGGGCAAGTGTCCGACATGTTTTGACACATTTTCGGTACTAGATCGCGCCAAACGACGTGCACTCAACTTGGCGTCGTGGCACACTCATACTGCCCGACACGCCCTCTCAACCGCAGCGAACTAGAGTAAAACGTCCTAAGGCAGGTGATAAGAAAGACGGGTTATTAAGCAAAAGTCCACCTCTTCTGGAAGGTTTTACGAAGGGTATATACGCCAATTTGCTAGTCGCTGATGGAATACAAACAAGCTGACATGACGGTATATTATGACGCCATGTGTTTCCCTCAACCACATTTGGCTCGTAAAACCGTCATATCTCACTCCTCCCAGATGTAGCGCCGTAGGGTTTCACTGCAGGTGTCACCGGGCTGTATATAATATTACTCTGCGAGACTTCCCACAGCACTTCCTTTTCTATCATAAAAGGCAGAGCCCGCGTTCAAATTTGATGACTATGCGGCTCAGATAGCAATAGCAAGGTACTGTCCTCATCATTACGGACTGTCGGGGCGTGTCAGCCAGTAGGAGTGCGCACACTGTTGAAGCCGTTCTCAGCCTTTTTGTTGAAACGCGTATGCGACAAAAAGTGGTAGAAAACGAGTAATACGAAGTCGACAATTGGTGCAGAACGACTTCGGTACCGCGCCAAACGAAGCCGCACTGACACGCCCCGACGACACGTAATGATAAGGATTGTAGCAAGTAACCCATTGTGAAGAAAAATCAGAACGAAATCTTGCGAAATGCCCCGTAAAGAACCTCGTGCTGAATTGCAGTTGAACGCGCTTGAAGGCAGCGTCCGCGATCAACCAAGGTGAAAAAAACCCTGTACTGCACAAGGACGCGGAG
>MU930129.1:5504-49357 GCA_036418165.1 Cooperia oncophora
GGTACATCGCGGTTTCCCCTCCCTTTAATGCTCTGTTTTGAAAAGCCAGACAGGACAACTCGTCTACCGGTTGCGGTGAACCTTGCCACGCCCACCAGCACGACATATTACAATCGTCTTATCACATACCCCACCAATGACAGCGTTATCTGGGGCCGCCCCCGAAATAACAAACGGTGTTACTGGAGTGACTATGTTATGCGTTTTTTCATTTTTATTGATTTTGTAAAGTTCCTTGTCGTGAGTGAAAAAAGAATCGATTACTTCAGAATCAAAGGCCAACCGCATCTTCTCGTTGCAACGACGGATGGTTTCCTGTACTGTTATCGTATATTGAGTTCTGGTGGCGAATGCGATCTTGTGAAGATGCATCGCATAGGAGTCAATGCGACGGAAACGAACAGAACAGATCCCAGTAAGAATACTCACTCAATACTGTCGGCACAGTTCGGTTTGGGCAGGGTGCAGGGGTGGCATTTTGCACTTTCGCCACTTTCCATCGTCGTGTCGAGCCATCATGAAGAGATTTTGAAAAAAAAATGTGAAGTCATTAAGTGATACCAGTCAAAGCCTGAAGAGACTTGTCAACTCTTTTAAGAAACGAACACGACGATGGGAAGTAGCGAAAAGGCGAGAATGCCCCCCCCCCCTTTATTTTTCCAAAGCCGAACTGCGCTCCTCTTTCGAATAGCAGTGAAGCTTTGAACAAACGATTGTTAAGATCGAGCCACTAACGCAGAGGGTGGAGCGAGAGTGCCGGATGCCAACGATCCTGAGGATTTCCCACCGATTTGTCACACAACGGGATGATTATGTGTGAGTTTGTCCATAAGTTGCCACTCAGGAGCAGCGGTCTTTGTGAAGGTTGGGTAAGATTGCTACGGGAACTGCCCCCCCCCTCCATAGGTATCGACTGTGTTCTTTTATTCGGTAGGATATGATTGAGGTCAACTCAGGTCTCTTGAAGGTTCTGCTTTTTCTGAACAGCCTGGTTCCCTTATCCCGGGGAAGGTTGGACCGAGAAGTTGTCCCCGAGGGTGTTTGACTCCCTGTAGGTGGATATCACATCCGCGTGACATGAGACTGGCTCGTCGCCCCCCGCCCCCCCCCGTTGACTGTATATCCGCAAGTATCAGTGCATAAGCATTTAGTTCTGCTATATTGGGTATTGTAGTGGTGCATCCAGGATCCAGCTTCGCGCCGCGCTAAAACCAGGATCAGCTTTCCGCCCAGTTGGGCCCTCTATCAGGAAGGCTTGGCTGGAGCAGGAGCTGCCCAAAACAAGGTGTCCCTTACTTTGAGGCTTGGTCCGGGCGATATAAGGACATTACTCCATGCTGGACATGACTAGCCTTAGCAGCGACTGCTCCCCCCCCCCCACCGCTTGCCAGGCCGTTTTCCTAGAAAAAAATGAAAGAATTGTCGAAAACACTCCAGAAAATCAGAGAGAAGTCCAGGAAGATGGTAGGTGGTGGCGGAGGTGGTCAAGGGGAGTCGTACCATGATAACAGGGACAGGAAATTTGGAGACAGGGGGTCGTGATTTGCTGATTCAGCCCTTCCGCTCCAGATACATAGAAATGTACTTGTATTTCAGAATTGTTTTTCCCATGAAGAAATACGTGTAACTTATGCAGACAAGGCTTCCGACGTTTTATATTTCTTAGCAATTCACAGTTACTGAAGATGTGTTGAATTTGGTCCTTTAATTTCTTGACCAAAGCTTAAAAAATTGAGGGGCAGTTCGGCGACGGAAGGGGCTTTGTGCACCTTTGATTCCCATCGAAGTGGCCATGAGGCTTGCCAGGCAGTTGACAAGTTTTAATGCTGTGGCTCGTCGAGTTTTTTGCTGCCCAGCTTCCACAGCAAGTAGTTTTAGAGTTTTCGCCAGAGCGAACTTGTAACCAGACTAGTGAATGCGCTAGAGCGGCCAACTCCCCGCCTCCCCCCCTCCCGCGTCGCCGAATGCGCCTGAATTGAAGTGCCGGACATTGTAAGGCGCGGTGGACCTGTTTGCTGCTGACAAGTAGACATGATGTCCGTAACAGCGTGTAGTATGGCCTTCCTCCGGATTAATCTTGTTTCGCAGAGGTTTATTAATCCGATAATGATCTAGCTCAGAATGTAGCAGCTTCCTGTAATAGTATTTTTCTTCATGGAGAGGTTCACATGAAAAGTATTAGAAAACTTGCCTATGAGGGGGCTTGCTATGAGGACCGGTGTATTGAAGTATTGACTAAAGCACGGATATTAGGAAGTCTGGGTTGAGAGGAGACAGGAAGGCCGTTCATAAGGAGCCTGGCGAACCGAACACTGGTGATTTGGAAATAGCTGCCGACTGCCTATTACGGTTGTAGAAGCATTACCCGGCGAAGGCGCGCGGTCGACTTCATGCGCGCGCATCTTTCTCAGCATTTGACGAGTCGTTGAAGCATGAACAACGGCCTGAGTACTTCCTGAAATAACACCGCTTCGCGATAGTCTGTACCCTGCCCTCCACAATCCCATGCAAACCCTTTAGAAACGTGCGGTTGCAATGTAGTACGATAATAGGTCAGTGCACATAAAAGCTACGTTACAGTAAACCCTGATGTAGCCTTTGCTCGCATCTTCTCCTACCCTAAGTTTGCCTTTTTTAGAGATCACCTCAGTCATTCCTTCTTACTTACAACTTCGCAGGCACCCATCCCTTCCACGACGTACATCTCCAAGCGGGATATGATCAACTAGCAGGCCTATTATTTCGTCGCGCAATGGTCGCCCCATTTGCGCTTTATAGTTGACCGGGATGTGTTGAGGATTCGTGATTTGAAAGAACTGCGGTTTGAGGTGGTTGACATAAAAAAAAGTGCTTCGAGGAAAGTGTGACGAGTTTTACAAAAGATTTGAGCATTATCAGTTACTGACAAAGGAGTCATGTCAAAGCTGCCTGCACTGGCCTTCTCGCTAAGGCAGCGTTCAGACTTAGCGACGGCACGGTCGCGCCTTCGGCGCGATCGATGCGCATGCTTTCGACTGCATCGATCGCGTCCAACGCGCGACCGAAGCGCACTCCATCGCGAAGTCTGAACGCTACCTAGTGGAGAATGCGAGCTATGTGTCGGTAGAATCTTCATGTACGCTAGATACGGTACTTCCTGTTGTCACGCGTTACTTGACAGTCCTTATGTTCTCCTTTATCGCTCCCACGAGCGCGTGATGTGCCACTGGGCGTAGGGAAGCGAAACCCATCAACATTCCTCGAAACCGCGGATTCTGCAGATTGATATCTATGTTTTCCTTAGTTGGAGGTTCTCCCACGTCACGCATTCTCTTTGCATTCGCAAAGTATGAACGCTGCCCTGCAATCACATGCGCCTTCTACTAGCGACTTCTGGTTAGGATACTGCATATTTCCACGCACTTTCACTATTCTAGCCGGATAATCTATTCCCAAAATACCCAATGCTATAATCTTCGGCGCTAACGTACTTAGGGGGCACCACTCGCCCTGCCTCCGTATGCCTTCCCCTTTGTGTGTTTATGTCTTCCTTGACGAACTATCCGTCTGGTTGCCCACGCCCTGAGCCTAAGCCTTTTTGGGGAAGTGATGCGGACACAGCACGTCGTGCTGCCAGGGAAAATTTTTGCAAAGTACGACTCAAATTTCAAATTCTTCTCCACTAGGTACAAATCAACTCCTCCTTTTCCCATCCTTCCCTATTCTGCCTACCATCTGCCTAACTTTTCCCAAATTCCTACAGAATTTTCTCTCAGAAATTCCTCCACTTTTTCTCCCGAGAAACTGCTGTCGAAGGGGGTGGGGAGGGGTTTAGCGCCCTCAAAACAGAGAATAACAGCCGGAAACCTTTTCTTCGAGGTGCATCCCTCTCGGGCAACCGAACACGATCCCCCTCGCCGAGCATCCTCAATGTACGACGTGCCCTTTGTACGGAGGCGCAGCCAAGAACCCCCCCCCCCCCTCCCACCGCACCCTCACAACTACGTTAGGGCCCAGTGAATCTTACGATTCTGTCTAGGCTTGTATTTACGAAGTGCTGATAGGCTGAATTGTACTGTTTTGTTATTCGGCCAATGTTGAACCCCTTCAATTGCTTTTTTTTTGCTTTTTTTCAATGTGAATATTTCTTTGCGTTAGTCGAATATATAGTGATTTGTGATATCGATGTAATTGTACGTTTTCATATTGGTGTATAGCTTCGTTTCATTGTATTCGTGTTCTCATTTTAAAATAAAGTCACGGGAACCGATGGTGTTAGATACACTAGCATTTGGGCGGCTATTTTTGGATGAAAAACTCGTCATACGAATTTCTCTCGTTTCGGTTATCATCTCGAGACGAAAATGGACACACAAGTGATGTAACCCACCCGTATCGACTCTTGGAAAGAGAGCGGATTCTCGGTATAAAGTCAACCCCGTCAATGTGCCGTAGCGCCGCCCCTCGATTTCGTAGACTTTTGAAGATCTAGTGGAACGTCGCTTGATCGTCACTGGTGTTTGTCGTTCTTCATCCTATCGACCACGACCCATTTCCCCATAAGTCGCTGATTACACCCACGCGGTTTATCGCCTTCTCCTAATGGTTTATCCAACGGTTCCATTATTGCTGATTTATTTGCTTACCCCTGAAGTACTCTCCATTCAGGAGCGATTCAGATCAATTCTTATTGAGGTATGTTTGCGTGCATTTGAGAGTCTTTCTAGTGAATGGCTTCTTATTCCGTCATAGGAACTGATTTTTATGAATTCGTCGATGATTATATAGAACTGAAGGCGCAGTTTGGCTTGAGAGGGGGAGGGGGTATTTCGCTTTTTTTACAAGAGTTGACAGGTATCCTTTACAAGAGTTGGCAAGTGGTTTCTACAAGCTTTGTCTGGTATCACTTCATGACTTTGCAAGATTTCACAGATCTCTTCTTGATGGCTCAAAACGTCGATGGGAAATGCGAAAGCTTGGAATACTCTCTCCCCTCCCAAGCCGAACTACGCCGAAGTGAAATCTTTTGGGCACTATTAAGCGTTAATGTTTGATAACTGCGGTTTACGCCGCAATACGCGATACGAAACTATCACAGAATGCTGAGTTGTGGGCCAACAAGTACCACAAATATGGCACAAATAGCCATGAGTTGAGTGGTCAAAACGTGGCCTCGAAGCGTATAGGGAACGCAAACTGCCCGCGATTAAGCAGAAGGCAGCAGCGGGTTTGAATCCGCCGCGTGGTCCGACTTTTGCCACACATCGCATTTTTCGTGATAGGCACGATCAAGCGTTTTTCGGTCATGTCCTTTCCAGGCGTGTTCAATGAATAAATAAGGTTGACGGCGGAGAAGTCTTTAGCAAAACTAGGGTTGAACAGGATCAAGTCCTTGCCGTTGATTAAAGGTCCCTTTTTGGGTGCGCCACGCATTCTGCTGCCATTCAAAATTGCAATGGCTTAATGAATGCGATATAACCTATACAATGACTCGCAGGGGCTAGCCGATGCACAAGTTACTGTTCCTGACCTTCCAGACGAATCTGGTATCAGTTCGCCATGCCCAGACGATGAAATGCTTGGGCAGGAGGGGTATGTATCAAGAGAATCGTAATTCACCGCGCTGGTGGGCGTCGTGTGCGACGTCGCACCGCAAATGACGATGGTTCCAGGTAGTAGATGGCGACAACAGGCAATTCAGAACCGAAAGTCATGAATGTCTACGATGACGGGGTCTACATGAAGTCCGGTGCTCCAATCGACAGGTTAACACGAGTTAAGAAAACGCCGCGCCCATCGCCGCGCGCGGCGGAGCGGCAAATTACGATTCTCTTGCCCGTCTCCCGGGCAGGGGCCAATCTGGGATCTATCCGCGCGCATGGTACTTGCTTGCCACTGCACCACGCCTGCATCTAGTCGGAACTAGGATCACTGTACTCAAATAGATCACCTACCCAGGAGCTCCTTCCCCTTCATATTTAGGGAGACTTTATCCTTTCCGTTGTGGTGTCACAGTTCTGCACAAAGGATCTTCCCAATATATCGGAGTTATCACTGCCCGATGTTTGAATTCAGTATTGGATTTGCTTTGATGGAGAGATCGCACATATCCATGAATTAAGCGATGTTGCAAACCTTACTGCTGTTGGGGATACAGAGAAAGAGCCTTCATGTATGCCCGGTTTCTGGCTCCATTTACTCTAGCCACCATGAGTGTACGTCTGGGTAACTATGTCAGGGCACTGTACATCATCGTCGGGAGAATCCCATAGAGAGAGGTCGTATTTGGCGCTGGTTTTTGATTGTTTCAGGCGCGTTATTTGGCGATTTACACCCTCTAAAGTTGTGAGCCTTAAGGAAAATCCGGTTGGTAAAGTGAGTTATGGTCGCAGTTTTGGAAAGGAGATCGTATCGAAATTCTCTTTTCGGGGAGTGGGGAAGGGGGTAGGAGCGTACTAAAACTGCCATTTCACACCTCTCGATGATGTGCTCTGCCTCAGGATGGTTAACTAGGGGAATCCTTACGCTTATCTCGGAATCACGCTATGACGTTCGAACCTGTGTAGACTGATTGATTAGTTCGTTGCGGTTCGTTACACTGAGTATCGTAATTCGATGCGAGCGAGCGTGATGCATCCTATTGCGACTTGTCCCTCCCTAGCAACATCGTTAGAATCATTCTCTTTGAGGAGTGTAGAAGGTAGCCGCTCAGTGGGCAAAGTAGTGAGGTGGGATAGGCGGGCTTGGAGTGTTCTAGTCCTCGGCTGTGAATTTGTTAGATTGCTACCAAGAGATGTCAGATGACTGGTTGGCTGGTGGGAGATGTGGGCATCTGAACCTGAGGGAAGAAATGTTGCAACGCGTGCGTGTTCAATAAAAGTTTCTCCCTCACCGCAGGACTGCTGCTGATGTGCAGTTGCGAGGGGACCAATGGTATCGATGCTTTCGGGAGCAGGTGTGCTTATCAGTTGGAATAAGATTGCATGGCGCTTCCTGAATAAAGACTGGCCACAGGTAAAACTTGGCACGCGATGCCGAATATGCGTATGCCCCCCGCCGATTAGGAATAGAGGCGATCATGGATGTTTTGCAGCGATTGGAAGTCGAACTTTAACTAGATTCGATCTGCCTAGGCAAGAAGCTGTGTTGGCTAGCGTGCCTGCCGAGAAACGAGCGCGATCTTTGAGCGTGTGTTTGGGCATGGCGACTTTTGATCTTACCGGGAGACACCGAAAAACCGGAGCGGAATCCAATTGCTCGTCGCTTCCTCCATGATCGAATCTGATGCCCGGTGGTAGTTTACTGGTCGTGGAGTTTTCAAGTCTTGCATTCTTTATTTGGGGACGGGAAGGTGGACGCAGTGGTCGGCGGCGCGTGGCACGCGTCACTGGGTCTTTCCAGAGCCGTAAGTGCCATAGGTTCGTGGGGATAGCCCCGTTGATATTAAGGAGGTGTCAAGATATAGTTTTGGAAAATTGAAAAGCTCACTTATAGCACTTATGCAACAAGCAATTGAGGAGATGGTAGTGTCATACGAGTTATAACCGATCGATGCGCCGCTGACGCCGAGCTCTCGCTCCTTCTCTCGGCTCGGCTGGCGCGAACTGGCTGGCTTCTCGCAGTGCGCGAGCTCGCATAATGGGGGAACGGAATGTTCAATTTCACTGGCGTTGCTCTACAGCTGATGTAAGGGTACAATTATCGACAACTTAGTATATGAGCAATTCTTCTTCTGGCGGATCCTGCGTTCCATAGCAAACGCTTTCTACTTTGCGTCCGCCATAATCGGCCATACACACATCAGAATAGTGGTTACATTCATCTTCTTTGTGTGAACACAATGAGGTTTATTTCTTCTTGTCCTGAGTGTAGGGGGGGTCGTTATTTTGGGCGTGGTTAGTAAGTACATAATTTATTTTGATTGGTTGTGAGTTTTTCTTCTAGAAAAGTGGGGTTTGTATTGATTTTTTGCTTTTATAGGTCATATATTTTGGTTGTTCTTTTTTTTTTTTTTCAATTTCTGTACCTCGTGGGGATATATTTGTTTCTTCTATTATATGTGTGTCTTCTTCTTTTTCCCCTTTTCCACCTTTTGTTTTTTTTGTATTCCCGCCGGCGACGGCGAGTACAAGCGAACAGTAGAAGAGTGGAGATGGATTGTGTAGTATTCATGTTTTCTAGTTGTTTAGAGGGTGAGATGGTTAGTCATGTGTATCTTTGTATCATTTTTATCGATTGATAAGATTACCTTGCACCCGTTTCATTTTTTTAATGGTTCGCTCATCACTAAATTTTTTTCTTATTTGATTTTGAGAGCGTGAATCTCGCCTCGATTAGAACCACGATCTGCAAATCTCCATTTTTAGCTCCCTATCTATGTTATGTTACCTGGCTTCTAGTTCACTTTTCACTGTTTTATGTTCCCAACTCTACGTCTCTATTATCACGGGTGCTAAAGCTGATTTTGCTTTAGCCCGCTGATACTTGTTGACCTTGCGCTATGAATACGGTTATGATCTACTATTTCTATTACGCCTTTTTTTACCAATCTTATCAGCTATGCTCACTAATCTTGTTGTTTCTCCACAATAATGATTTTGGCCCTCTTCTCTGATAATTATTTATTTTCTGAGAATCAAAGAGTTGACTGCTGCGTTGTGACCTTCGATGTGAATATGGTAACCTTTCCTTCGTATATTCCGACTCTTATGTCGATTATCAGTGTAATCATCAGCTGTATCATGTTTTTTGTGATCCGCACTAATGATGTCCGTTGACTATATGCCTTCTATATTTCATTATTCTTAAATATGAAAGCATGCCTGACTGTCTTGTCCACTTTGCGTTTTATGATTATTAGTGCTTCTCTCTTCTATATTGCCCGCTTATTCGACTCTTATTTCAATTGATATATTTACTTCCTGTCATCTGTACCAAGTACGTTCCCGTCACAACCTTGTCCGTAACATTTCTATTCTTTTTCACTTTCTTGTATTATATCATTTGTCTTCACTGCTAACTGGAAGCGCTATGAATTCGTGACAACAGACAGACGCTACACAAACATACATATCATTCATCACACGGACAGATCTTATACTGTCGTATTTGTATAGAGTGGATAAATTTGTCTCATTCTATTTCGTCCCTTACCTTTTGGTGTGGATTACTCTTTGCGTTTGGGAGTCAGAGACTTGCAGTCGATTCTGGAGAATGTAGGGCGGCGTGCGACATCTTAATGCTTATAACTTCATGGAAGAGAATTGATTTTCTCTAGTTATAGATAATTTTTGTAACCGTCGCATTTTACCTTTCACATCGAAAGGCGGTTTCGTCATTCTGATTTTTACCGATAGAGGAGACCAGAACGGTGAAGTATTGAAGTAAATAAGCGTTGGTGAGGCGTGCGCGCCGTTCTGTTACACTATTTCAGGTAATGTGATCAATACCAACGATGGGAGATGCAATAACAATCCAGCACTTAGTATTTGCTCTTACATATCTTTCTTCCTTTCCCATAGCACTTGATACATGGCGTTCTGTTTGGTGCATTCGCAATTTGGCTAGACTTTTTTCAACAAAAGTGTGTAAATTCAGCGGAATTTTCTCGGATCATATATTAGCTCCTGGGAATGATTAACAGCGTCTTGATGATGCTAAAAATTTTATGCACTCATCTTCTAACAACTACGTTCCCACATACGCGACAACTCCCCCTTAGAATGCCAAGAATTGGATTCTGACAGCAAGAACAAGACTCTGAAATCGTCTCGGAAGAAGAACGTCCTTGGTATCTGATTCAATGCTTCTTATAAGCCGAAGAAATCTCAAGATGATGTTAGGCAATTAGATAAGCGACCTGATGAATAGATTTGATTCTCATTGTTTCTAGTTGGTGGAACCAGTGCTGCCAAGATCGAGGACATCATCGGATGTATCGCAGGCGATCAATGTGGGAAACAGTAACACACCGGTGAGCATTGAAAGATGGAGGGTAAATACTTGAATTTGCGTCTGCCCAAAAATCTCTCATCTCCCTGGTGCCGCAACGCGCCGGATTGATGATGTAGCCATCAACCAGCCATGCCTGAACAGCTTGTCTTTGCCATCTATGCAAAATTCCGAAGGGTGACTTTTCACGAAAGAAGTCGAGGTGTGTAATAGTAGATACTGTAGATATCGTGGCAATCAGTCGTGGCGGTGTCAAGAGGCGTGGAATGAGCCCGCCCGCAGCGTTTCCTAACATTGGTTGCTTTCTACCTAAACGCAGCCACTATTGGTAGGAAATGCAGGTGCTGGTGGGCTCATTCCACGCCTCCTGATACTGCCCCTCCTGACTGCGACTACATCCAACGGTACATGCGGAGATAATATAAGAACGGAAATAATCTGCTCTCGTACGACACTAGCGGAGGGATTTTCCGCGGTAGCCGAACGGCGGAGAAATGGGTGGGATTCGCAGCTGCTGTGCATCAATCGGTGGGGTCCCCTCAGATGCGTAGCTGAAACGCGAAATTGGTTACCTGGTGCTATTGGAGTTACACCTTTCAATTGGCGCTACTATCGTTTCTAGTTGTCCTTCAGAAAACTGTGTTGGTCTTCGTCAGCGAATACTGCGTGGTTCATCGAGAACGCTTTGTGAGGAACTGTCATGAAGAAGTGGCTGAAGAAGAGGTATATCTTGATGTTCATGAATTTTGTATATTCGAGGACTTGGGACGAGCGCGGGAGGTGCACGGGTAGAGTGTAAGGGCGCCGAAGGACGTAGATAGTTGTTCCGTTTGTCGCGTTCAGACAATGAAAGAACCGGTTATATCACCGCGAACTGTTGGTCGCAACCGCCTTTCGCCACTAAGTGTCTGACTCCTGAGTCTACATGCGATCATGGCTCGATCACCATTGGTAAAGAGCAAGGCGGTCGGACGCGAGCTCGGTCGCCGATGCCTGGCCCTCCGCCCCCGACAAAATCGCATGTTACAAACTATATGCATGAAAGAGTGCAGGTGGCACGAGAGAACAAGAATTGTACCTGTCAGGCCGGCAACTGCCTACAAATGCGCGTCCCAATTCAATGAACCCTTCCACTCCACGCCTACACTATAATTTCCCTGAAAAATTGTAAATTGCTGCCGGTTGAAATCTTGTTCGCTGTTGGCTCAGGGGCGGGGGAAGGCTAGTACAGGCGCAGCGCCAGCCAGTCTTTCCCGCGAATTGGTGGTCCCATTGCTCGGCTGCACAGACTGTTTGAAGAGTGGCTGACTAACGTCAAACTAGTCCTTCCCCGCCCCCGCCCGCAATGCCCCACATCTCCGCAGCGATAGGGGTGTCCATGAGAAGGTCAACTGTACCCCATCGTTACAGCTCGTTACACTAAAATCAGTCTTGGCGTTCAGTGGCTTGCGGGCGGCGGTCAGCCCTCTATTATCGATCACTGCGGCTTATTGCTCGTTTCAGTGATGTGAAGAAATTGGACGCTGATAGGCAAGAGCCCACGCGCAGGCAGGATCCCGCCCAGACTGAGCTTCATTGCATAGAGACGATTGTGCATGGTGAGGTCGAGAAGTTTTTTCGGAAGGAACTTCTCCTGATCACTCTACAACTTCTAGGTTCCGTTCTGTGAAACGTACCCGTCAGTGTGTGCATCAACCAACGGCGTCATACCAGTACTTACCTACTGCCAACGGTAAGCAATTTTTTTTTGTAAATTTAATTAGTTAAAAAGGCCAATGGCTCTTATCGAAGCACTGTTGCAGGTACTGACAACACTATCCGAAATTCTGGACAGTGGTCCGTAAGATGAACCAGCGAATTCTGCAGTTCTGCTTGCTTTGAGGGGCAATATCTGCCTTCCCGAATTGACACATGCAGATACGGTACGCAAGCCTAAACTATCTTTGTAATGTAACGTTTCTTTAAGCGGGGTCTTACAAACAGCACGGTTAGCCGCTCTTTTTCAATAGTTGGTATTGAGCTGTGAATCAGAAGGGCGAGTTAGCTAAGTATGTTTCCATCTGCGCGGATGCTGGGGCGCCAGATGGGCTGGGCTTAGCGCTGCGCCAAAACATTCTCCTCCAAATATGGAAGCTGGCAAGCATCAACAGTTGGTGGACATCGGCCGTGCCTTCCCCTAGCGTCCGCAACGAACAAGGAGCTCGGAGGGAGCGTTATGCACTTACTTGTCGGGGTGGTGACGACGGACAATTGTCGATTCAGACGGAGGCTTAGGTAGCGAATTAATGAAAGAACGTAGTGGCAAAGGAAACGTTGACGCGCTACTTATCCTTCTTTGCCTTGATCGGCAATATGCACAATCACCCGCTCACAACTAGGTCCGTGGACACGCCCCTGCATGTCCGTGATATGAACTGCATATGCTTGGAACTCTACTATAAATGGTGCATTCTGGATTCTACTGCAATTTTAATTTCAGGTCTACTCCCATGTTACTTTCAGGTCGAGCAAACTAAAGCGTCGGTCGAGCACCCCAAAACTTCACTGCGAAGGTGTGAAGATGTCCTGCCAGAAGCTCGTAAAGTTTGCAACCCGTTCCCACATCCAAAGGATACCTTCAACGTGTTGCGATGTTCGAATTTCCTGACCAACTGCAAGAAGTTCGTCGATTGGGTCTGATCAATGACGTGTTGTTTTCACCCTGTAAATATATTTTTGCTCCTGAATGTTTTCTGCTTTTCTTTCAATACGTGGTGTAAAGTCTAACCTTAAGGTCCGTCTTGCACACAAACTAGCTAACATTTTCTAGCTAGTTGACTTGGCGTACAGCTGCGTCAGGTTCTGGCGCGTATGCTGCACACATGTTGCCAATTTTTCCACAAACAGACTCTCCTCACTGCCCTTTATATGTACCACATGAAAGCGTGGCAGTGAAATCACGGGAAGCGCTCAGCAACCGCTCGGCGACCCGAGATAAAATTGCAAGACAACTCCTGTCGCGCTCAGTGTGTGGCGAATTTGCGCGCAGGGTACAGCATCGTGATGTGTGAAATGGTGGTCTGGGTACAAGCCCCACCCCCCCCCCCCCCCCCCACCCAAAATGGTGGTATAGGTACGACCATCCCCCTTCCCCAACACCTGCTTACCATTTTCCCACATTTTGCAGTTTGTCACCCAAGAATTCTTTCGCCACTGAGCGGGGAGGGGGAAGGGGAGGAGATATATAGTAAACATGAAACAGGAAAATTCACGCAAAAAGCCAACAAGCACGA
Organism: Cooperia oncophora; assembly: GCA_036418165.1. Taxonomy (NCBI): domain Eukaryota; kingdom Metazoa; phylum Nematoda; class Chromadorea; order Rhabditida; family Trichostrongylidae; genus Cooperia; species Cooperia oncophora. The sequence goes on from MU930129.1 coordinate 18,707, forward strand.
AAAAGTTTTTCCCAACGCGGCAAATTTTGAAGAAGCAACGATTCCCTCCCCTCTCTATCAGCAACGAATCAAGTACGACCCCCGCCCCTCCCCAGCGAAAAGTACTACCACCTATGTTTTCAGACAACGATGCTTACCCTGTTTGCGCGGGAGCCCAAGTTGAAAAGCGAAATAGTTTTTGGGGGTTATGAATGTCACTTCCTAGTCGCCCTATATCGCCTGCACTAGCGACAAATATGCCTAGCAGAACTGAGTTTGGCGCCCGTGAGGAAGCGCTGCGTGGCGCCTTTCCCATTACCCTTATAGCGCTCTATCAAGCTGCAACACATATCGCCCTTGCGCCACCGCGTCCGCCAGCCCACAAATGTCCGACCGGTGCTGATGCTTGTATCGCATCATTTGCGAAGTGCAGCATGAGGTGAAGGGTTGCGATGCTGCATGGATATACGGATACATACACAATCGTACCTACCGTAGTGGATGACTACTCGTAGCTGAATATCAAGGGCGGAAACTCGTCCGAAATCTTTCTGAGTGGTGCAGAACAAAGGCATCTCTGTTGCTTTTTGACCGTTTCACTTCGCCTCTCCATTTTCCCTCAACTATTTACCACACCTGCTAGCATTTTAGACAGTATACCATATTGTCTATTCAGAGCATTATCTATTTTACTTGCCATTTTAGATAGAGCAATCAATAGTTCTAGCAAGGAAAGAAGTGTGGTATTACGACTAAGGGCTACATAGCGAATGGGAAAACCAGCATTCAGCAGAAATTTTTCCAGATCAAATACGATACGATAAGTCCAGTACCGTTTAAGGGGGGGGGTTACACGGCGCTTCTTGCCATCAACATCGCCGACGTCCTGATTCTTTGGTTTATATTCTTTTTCAGTAGGGCCTATTCGAAGCCAGTTGTTCCCGTTCTCACACATACGAATCGTGGGTTGAGGCCGGGATAACGTATCAGTGTTTTTATTTCTTGGGAACAGTCAAGTGGCGTTATACAGTTCTGAGGGTTCAAAACAACTCTTTCATACAATGGTGGCTGGACCTGCTTTTATAGCTAAAATAAACTATTCAGGAGCTTCAGAATGAGACCAATCACGTGGCGCATCCCAAATTAGGAAATTAATCAAATCCGAGCTTCTCATCCCGAACTCCCAGATGTATCACCTTTCCCACCGATATCTTTCGCTGGGAATTCAACAAAAGCGTTCCCACACATTCATAGATGAATGACTCCATCTCCCTGCCAGCCATTCCATCTAGACCATTAGGCCTTCCGAAAACGCCTTCGAAAAATCACATCTTTTGGAAGAACAATGACGTGCTAACGTGACAGAGATTTATTCCTCGAAAGCCTTTTTTATCCTTTAACGGCTGTAATTAGCTAGAAAGGAGGCACGGTGTTTGGCGTTGGACGTTTGTGATGGCGCGGCTGCGATGGAGGCGGCGCCAGACGGCAGGCAGTGGATGTACTCGAGTTCAAGTGGCCGGTCTCATTGATTGGCTTTTCATCAGCTAACAAATATTTCATAAATTCTACGCCTCTGGTCTTACGGTATCATGTTATCAACTAACTGGTAACTGGTCACTGTCTGTAATTTCCTAAATTGTCGAAAATTTCCTAATTTACCCGTCTCGTGACCACAAAGCTAAGGTCGGCTCATAAAGTTTAGCAATACCACTGAGAAAAGTTCTTCTGCTGCACAGAGCTAGGTAATATTGTACATTGCCTTGGTGGTTACTAGCAGAATATGCTCGTATTCTTCATAAAATTGTGACGCAATTCGGCTTGAGAGGGGCATTATGCGTTTTTACTACTCCTCGACGTGTCGAGCCATCTTGTGAATCTGCGAAATGATACCAGTCAAAGTTTGTAGAAATTTTTGTCAACTCTGCTAAAGCTATGAACACGACGATGGGAAGATGCGCAAGTGCAAAATGCCCCTCTAAGACTGTGCTCAAACTGTTTTACTGTAAATGAAAATAAAAAGTGTTTATAGCCTGTGGTGACGTCATTATGCCAAAGTACACGTTTAATCGCATTACTTGTTTTCACCATCTTACTTCTGTAGTTGTTTTGTCAGTGTGCTCGATAAGGTCGATGTAAGCTGTTGTGCAATAAACACAATTGTAGGCAAAGCGCGAATTGCGCCATGCTTAGCGCTGATTTCCCCTGTGGCTTCTACCTTGCCAAGGCACGCCGTACGTTGAGAATCTTAGCGAGGAAGGTCGTAGTTGGTCGCTGGAGAGAGTGAAGTCGTATCTGCTTTGAGGAATGTTCACAAATGTTGAATCTCCCCGACTTTTTTTCCGTGTTTCAAGTGCACTAGGTCCCCCACCCTTTCTTTCACCTCCCTCCCCCTCAACGACATTTTTTGTGAAGACATGGAGAATTAAGGGAGTAGCAAAGTGCTAGGAAGTTGGGAAAAATTATAGGATAGTAGGCTCAGGTTGTTTGTTGGCTGAACTCCACACGAGGTTGTCAATTCACCTTTATTGGCTTACGTTTCGGCGGGATCGCCTTCTTCAGAGCCTGAAAGGATCGGAAGCAATTATGACTACCCGACCAAACGTCTCCACTACCCTACTGAAGTTCAGACTATTACAGATCATCACCTAATCGTAAGGGGGGGGGCACTTATCGCAACACAGTCCGACCACAGGTGAATTGACAACTTCGTTCTAGTTCAACCAAGAAATCTTACAATCATTACAATGCTGAGGTTCTTGGGAGCCATACATGGGAGTAAGCTCAGTGATGGATGGGAAGCGGTGGTGTACTACAGGAGCAACCTTTGAAGGCGAATTGGCGTCGTATTCTGCAAAAATTTTCCCTACGGCGGGACGGGCCCTGTACCTGACCCACCTTTCCTGCTCAAGAAGAGACTGGGCCAGGGTCAGGGTGTTACTGAATATTTGTACCACACCCTAATACTCAGTCTCCTTTCTTGAGCACTCTGAATATTTGTAACGATGAACCAATCTAGGTTATTCCAGCTCAGTGAATCCTATTCATATTTTCTCTCATTCAAAGTCACTGAGGCGATTTAATGGTGTTTTCCTCTTCACTCTATTACTCTGAGCATTTTTTGACGTTTCAAGACAATTTCCTCGATTAAGGATCGTTCAGTTATGAGCCTATTAGTCGCTAAGCTTTTCACTTTTCAGTGAAGAAAAAAAGATAAATATTGAGAATTTCTTGAACAGAATCCCCCCACTCCCCTTAGCGTAGCAGCTGCACACTCTCACTGTTCAATTTTATTCAACTTGCTCGGAAATCGGCACCCTGTGACCTCTGTGCATCCTCTGGTAAAAATTAAAAATACGGTAGAAATCTGCACCGGAGCACTTTTGCACCTGTCCAGTTGCATCACTAGCGAATCTGAGCAGAGCCAGTCGCTTCTCATCCCGGAGTTGACTACTGTGGATTGGTTGATCTCAGAAGCTTGCCCAAGAAAGTCGGAACGACTTCGTGGTACGAGTCCAGCGACTAAAAGTCGATGAAGGCTAAGCTACTCGCGATCAACAAAATCACATAAAACGTTCCATAAAATCGCAGCGACGCTGCAGGCAACAGGCGCGGTAATTCGCGGTGTAAGTCGCTGTCATGTGGACAATAATAACCGTAAGGTTGCAAACCACGCGTTTCTGGCCCTCACGGCACGCCATAGGACTGTATTGAATTTTTGCTGGAAACAAAAGCCAAAAAGCAGATGATATTGAATACGAAGCTTGAATCTTAAACGTTCGAGCACATTCGGAGATTGCGCGCGAGCTTTCAAAACGCTTTCTTACTGTTGCACTAGAGCTGCTGTTGCGGAAAAAAATTGGAACAAGCCGCGATGGCGTTTTGAACAGTTCTGAGTCTCTTGGGCAGCGTTCAGACTTCGCGACGGCAGCGCTTCGGTCGCGCGTTCGACGCGATCGATGCATGCTTTCAACTGCATTGATCGCGTCGAACGCGCGACCGAAGCGCTGCCCTCGTGAAATCTGAACGCTGCCTTATTCAACAGAAATACAGTGGAAAGGTGAGCAGATAGCGCGAATTCAACAAGAAAAAAACTATTCAGCGCTCTGAATTTGGTTTGCTTACTATTGGATTTGATTAGAGCCTTCATCATCCATGGAATCGACTCCACAGGAGCTTCAGGGGTATCCACGGATATTCGACTCCAAATTCCCTAAAATGCATGGAACTGCTCACTCGTGTTGGTGGTCTTCTTTCCTTTGACTCATGCTTCAAGTCATCTCAAAGATGCCTGATAGGGTTGAGCTGAAGGCTTCTACTCGGTCATTTTGACATCCGGATGCTGGTTTTAGATACTGGAACCTAGATTTCACGTACTTCTGTGTTTACTTAAGGTCGTTTTTACTGATTTGAAAGCAGTTCTTCCGGACATACTTTATCTATATCCACAATATGCTGGTACACAAGCCAGGGAAAATCAAGTAATAATTTGCTAAAAAACTCCGATTTTTCGCTTGTTCCAAGTTTTTTTTCCTCAGCTGTATTTCGCATTGTGTGTTGCAAAAAGGATAAGAATTTATAGATGAGCACTTTTCCGACTATTTATAACTTTCTTGAGATAGTGCTTCTAAAAAGTGGGAAGCAGATTCGTGAAGCTATGTTTGCAGTACACTGATTGTGCTTAGACCAATTTCTTTTTTTCAATTTTTTCATTTTCTGAGCAATTTAGGGATTCACTGGGCATCCTTCCGTTTTTTTTTCAAGATGTCCCCCCTTGTTCAGGACATCCATTTGTTATGCTTTCCCACCACGTCTTATCAGCCTTCCGAACTCAGCGTTCGTTTGACAACGGCCTTTTGATAAGATAAACATTGTGCTTTGCACTTTTACTACGGTACCAGTAGCGCGTCTGCACCACTTTGAAAATCGGCTGTTTCACAAGAATCCTCTTGATGGGCTTTATATCTGTCCTAGCCTCGCTCTTGCCTGAGGTTTAGCAGCGCTGCTAGTCTTGCCCTCTAGAAGATAGCTTTAGAAGATATACAGGGGGGGCCAAAAAAAAGTCATTCCGGCCGAGTCACATATGAGCGAAGTTTTCGCAGCCCAGACAGAGGAAGTGGATATGAGTACCAGGGCGGAAGATACCCAAGATCTTCCTCTATAAGCAGGAGCCGGCTGCCGCCATTCACCTTGCATGCTCACTCGACCGAAAATGATGAATCTCTCCAGTCGCGGCCTGAGTGGAGAGAACGCCTTTGGAATTCACGTGGCCTCCAAACAGCTGCGGAACTTCTTGAATGGAATCACCCATGGATAGCTACCTGGAGACCAGTACTCTTGATCTGCAAGACCTCAAACATCGAGCAGCTCCGGCAACGTCGCTACGGTCCAGGACATCATCTTCACCCCATTCACCAAGGCGCGGGTTGATGGTGTGGACCGGCCGTACCTGGAATGGATGAACCGATATTTTCTTCGTGGGCCCCAGACTGAGGGTGTGCGCTGGTGGCTACATCGAGCAACTCGAGGAGAATATCCCATCTTCATGTCGTCGCCCGTACCTTCCTGGAAACTTTGTACTGCTACAGGATTGGGTGACAACACATTTAATCGAAGGGCGTTGGAAAAACTTCCGCCTACTTGGAATGGAAGAACGTTGAGTACCTGGAAACGGAAGAATATTTAAGCGGGGGGTCCTGAACTAAACCCCCTCAATTACTCGGTTCGGGCGGAGCTCAACAGGGTGGTCTACAGTGGCGGAGAAATCAACGATCTCGCTCAACTCCGGTACCCACTCACTTTCGCGCGGCCGAATCTCTCGATGGCGCTCCTCCAGAAGGCTGTGGCGGAGTATCGTTATAGTATTTAATATGCTCTTTTAATATTGGTAGCAAAAATGTCCGATAAAAATTTAGTAAAGTGTAACTTATAGCGCCTTGAAAGTCATGGAGCAAAATGACTTTTTTTTGCCCCCCCCCTGTATAGGAAATTTGGCGATTTTTCGCCACAGTGTACTTTGTAAATTCGTGGCAACTTTTCGACACTGGCTGCAGCTTGCAGATGTGTACAGAAATCCACGAAATGCGCTGTATGTTGGCAGGGATGTATTACAAACCCTCCCCCCTCCTCAACCTAGCCGACTTGCTCTGAAACTTGATTTAATGTTATAACTGTCGTGTTTTGGAGCAGCTAAGGATAGGCGAAATTATCAAGGAATTCTTTACGCCTTGATTTGTTCTCCTGGACAATCGCAAGAATTACGAGGTTCAAAGTGTGAGTTCTCGCTAATGCACTTTCGAGTCCCGCCTGGGGTCAAAGGTTTTGCCCATAACTTAGCATACTTGTGGTAGTTTTGCTTACAGCCTCCTCAGAGAATTCTAAACATTCGATTTTGAGAGATCTTATGGGTCTATAGGATATGTGGCTCGTTCAGGAGGTGTTGTGGTTCACCCAGGTTTTTATTGGTCTATGAATATCCGAATAGCGCTCCAAAGGGGAAGCTAATTCTGAAGCTGTTATGGGGAAGGCGTCGAAAATAGCATAGCGATTTAGGAAAACGGTGTCACAGCGAAACAATCTTAGGCAATAATAGCGGACCTTGGGAGTTGGAAATTGGAAATTGGAATTGGAAATATTGGAAATACATGGAAATACAGTACGACACAGTAGTGATCCTCAAGAAATGATCCTCGGGAGATCGGATCCTCTCGCGCATGGTTCTTCTGCTCTTCTGCTCTTTGCCACCACGAGATCTTATGCAGTAGTGATTTCATCAGCGGTCAAGGCAAATGGGTTTGCATCACCGAGCGATGTCATAAGAATCATAATCGGCACGGGGGGTGGGCACATTTGAAGGAATTGCTGTGCAAAGTGGGCTCACCGTAATGGCGTTACCAACCGAGTTCCGCCTAAGGGTAGGGAACTGAGGAATGGGTTTGCCAAATCCTTTGTGAAAGAATAGACTTTCGTATCACGGTTGTTCCGCGGTAGGAGCCCTCTACGCGCCCCTCCCCCTTCCTCTCTCACACACACGTTTGCCAACTGGCCTCAATGATCCTTCCGATTGTCTTACAGACCTTTCTGCTCCATCTAACGAATAACTACGCCCGAGTAATCGTTGTCTTTCGTATTGTGAAACACCTGCCACCCTCTGACTCACGCGATCCGGTTGATATGACTGACAGAAGTTTTTTTGAGCGATCTGAAGATCAGCTGATGTGCAGGTTATTTTCGTCACTCGACGACCATCGGTCACACTCAGCAGTTCTATCGATTCTAATGAAATTCCTCTCGTCACCCCGCTGACGATAATTTCTTCGACGTTGTTTACGCACCACATTTTACGATTCAAAGCCGAAAGAATGTAAAGGCGTTCCTGAGGCGTTGATTAGTTCCGACGGGACTTGCAGCGCTATATTTTCCTGTTGACGCTCACTGAAACGCTAAACCAGTGTGCCAATTGCAGGCAATTTTTGATGAAATCCTCCTCTTGAGCCTATTTGAGAGTGAATAGATATGTAGATTAATAAAAGGTTGAAGGATAAAGTCTTTGCCGACAAACAATCCTTCCTGGGATGCGCCACGCATTATACTTCCATTCAGGATCGTAGTGGCCAGCCAAAGTAGTTGTTATCATCCCAGATGAGTCTGGTGCCAATCTTCCGTCCCCGGTGAGTGGAAGGCTTGATTGGCCTGAGGAGCTGATCTGGGATCTGACGCCCCAACTATGCGCATGGCAAGCGTGCCACTTAGCAGATCCACCTCCGCCTCATGCAGATAAACAAATAAGCAGATAAACCCAAGGCGGCTATTTCTTGACTAATTGTCTTTTCGATACAGTATTCATTGTAGCCTCTTGGTATGACTGAATACAGCAATAGGACTTGTTCGCTGCAATTGCTGCATCGTATCATCAAAGAGGAGTGGGATGGGTCTGACACGGCGTCAACTCGTTCTTCACGAACTGTTGGAGCGGACACCGACAATAATGGGCGAAACGGCTGGTGCCGCGACAAAATACAACCTTCCCCCTAAACACCACGCCTTGCATCGGCAGCGAACAAGAACATTAAGCAAACAACGACAGTTCTAGTTGCCCGTAATGAATATTGAAAAGTTCAGTTTGCCTCTGAATTGTACGAGACTTATTAATACTGTTATAATATTAGTTTATGACACTGTTATTAAGACTTTTTTTTCTGAGCTAATGGGGCGTGCCATACGTATCGTCTAAAGGAACAGTTCTTCTCTCAGCGTTCTTCAGTTTACTGGGTTACCATATCCCAAAAAATGTTCGAAAATCAAGATTGCTCCACAAGTCCAGGCGGAAATCGACCCTGATGCGCGACATGACGCCTCCTGTTACTACGCTACGCCCTCATATCAAGCTTGTGATAGTGATAATGTCGTTCTATCCCAATTTTTCATCAGCTCAAAAGGTTAAAAGTCGGAAAATCCAGACTTAGAAAATCCTGGACGAGAGAGAGGTCTTGCAAGAATTGTTGTCAAGAATTCCTTGTTGGCCGATGAGGGTTCACGTTTTGGTGATAGAGCCAGGCGCCCACTGCAAAGCCGCGCACATGCACGACATTCAAACCAGGAACTGACAGATTCGAGTTAGAAGGCCGTTGCTAGCAATGCTAAAATGCTAGTTAGCCTGAGCGCTAGCAGCTACAGAATGTAATCTGCCACACCCACCTTGAACCGCTTGTGCGGGTACCTGGTTTGTGCCTTCAAATAGCTTTTTCAACCTCGTCTCTATGAAGCTTGTTCCAGGGATTCAACATAGCTTTGTGGAAGATTTAGGGGAATGTCAAGCGTAATTACCGAAAAATCATACTTCCCACGGACTTTGCTGGATGTTCAGGTCTCACGAATTTGACCGACCGTTCTTCCCCAATAGAATATTTAGAAGTTCTCAGCAATTCTATTATTCAGTGCGGAAACCGACCAGCCATGGGTGCTCACACTAATTAAACTCATCGCTTTTGCACATCCATCGATGCCTCCTCCGCTGTCGGCAGTTATTTCCATAATTTGAAAACGCTCGATGAAGAGTAGGTATTTGGCGGATTGGCGCAGAATCGAGTAGAGCTCGATGAGCTCTGAAGAACATTCAAGGGCCAATTTGGAATAGTGAGTAGTGGATAAAGGATACATAGAACTTTTGCCGCTGTACAGCTGTTCTGGAGGCATACGTAGGCCAACTTAACTTTCCGTCAGTCGGAAATCGAAGTGGTCCACTATGTGCAATATGGCCCACACAATGACTTATCAGTTCCAGCCAATGTACATATCAGCGTTTTTATCCACCCAGACGAATATGGTACCGATTTACTGTCTCGGAGAATGAGAGGCGTGATTGACCTGGGCGAGAACCGATGACTTGAGGAATAGGGACTATAACGCCTTGGGAGTTCAATGAAACATGAAAGCGCGATGCGCTTCAGCCTTTAGCCTCCGCGACTTTCCCGGAAACAATCAAAGCCATTAGTTTCAGAGGAAATCAGCTGTTCGTCAGACATTGCAGTCGGACTATTTTCCCTACATGCACACAATGGCAGGTTTATTTCCCTTCATTTAGATCTACAGGAGCTTCCCATGCTCTCAAAGTACCATGTGCTAACGAATTTCTGCTGGAATTCATCTTACATATTTGCTTACTATGTATGCGCAGTGTAAACTGTACAAACTGAAACCGTGTGGGTCTGAATTTGACAACCACTGAGCGGAGGAAGAATTCACTGGGGAGGGGTGTGGGGGGGGGCGGGGCACAGCAGCAATGCGTGTGGGAACCCTCCAGACTCAAAATCTTTGGAAATTTTGAACGCGTAGGGCCAGCATTCCCACAAAACTTCCCTCCATCCCTCCCTCCTTCCAAATTCTCGGTAGGCAGAGACTGCAGTGGGGAGGGGGCATATTTTCTTTTGCTTCTTTCAGTGTCGACCAACCAGAGAGCCTTTTCGTGATCTTGCAAGAGTTTACAGGGTTCACCCAGTGAAGCTCGAGCTTGCTCCAGCTTTACAGATTCACAGCTTCCACCAGAGTTAGACGTGAACCGAATTGAGTTGAAAAAGCGCAAGTGCGAAAACGCTCACCTCCCTTCCTCTTCCCCCTCCCCGTAGCCGAACTGCGCCCCGATCGCTTCTGGCTTTCCGATCTCAGCATAAACTCGTATGGATTAACCGAACAAGTTTACTGCAGTAAAGTATTTGAATGAAGACATGCAGTGTTCATTATGGCTGCCGCACCTGAGACACCACGATTGACAGCTTACTCTAAGAGCCCACCTGCTGTTGTCACCATCGCCAGTGAACCCATGATATGAGTCTGGTGGTCAGACAGCCGCTAATCGCTCCTAGCGGCCGCCATCTCGTCGCCTTTGCCTTCTCCAATTTCGACGTCAATGAATCTCTCACGCGATGCTTCCCATGGCTTCAATTCTCAGGCTGCTCAATCTTTCATCCCATTTATTGCTCTTGAATCGCTTCTCGAGTGCTTTTGGGTATTAGGGAAATGGCACATTATGGCATCCTTACGGCTCGCTCCTCAAACGGCAGTTTGGGTAGAGGAGAGGGGATCGGAGAGTGACAACTTCACCAAAGGAAGGTTACCAACTTCTAATCCTATCCATGAGGAGACTCTACAGTCCGATGGAATCCTAGCATTTTTTGTACCCTCTGCTGCCTCAGTTTCGTAGCTTTCCTCAAAATCTGATCTGGTTAGAAAATTGTTCCCAGAGGTAGTTGGCCTCCCGAACACGATTATGACATCCGGAACTTCCTGGCCAGGATGACAGACATAAAGCCTTTCGCTGACCTTAGCGCCTGGCCATTTCGCAATGCTACATCTTTGTTGAGAGGTAACTACCAGTGGGAGCAAGTCTTCAGCGAGCTCAGAAGTCCGTCGTGTTTTGGCAACGACTGCTGTATGATATCCCGAATCAGGATGCCAAACTTCATTTTTGGACAAAGCAACCTTTACTAACTCCTCTGTTCCCCCCCACGAAGTTACAGTCCGCTCTAAATTGTATGGGCAAATTGGTCCTAACGCTGCGCCTCCCTCATGAGTGCGCCGCTCTTGTCTCATAAAGTAAAAAGGTGGGAAGTGCCTGTTCAGCGTAGACACCTTCAAACTCCAATTCTCTCTCTTTTTTCGAGAACAGTCCAATTTTTCACTCTTTTCCCTACGAGCGAGCACTCCTCATCTTCTTTCTGCATTTCTTCCACTCCCACGAGCATCCACACCTTGCCTGAAACTTGTTTCTATTCCAAGATTTCGTTGCTTACTTGAGTCTTCCCAATATTCGCCGCATAATGGTCTCGGAGACTATCGCTTCTTTGTGCTCCCTAAGCTTCTCAGTTTTCCGAGCCCTCCTAGCAAGTTGTGCTCGCTCTCCTGAGCATTAACTTATGAGCTCTCCAGCTCTATCTAGGTTTACAATCGTTATTTACGGCCTATTCTAGCTGCTGTTCATTGTTTATTCGAAGCGTAACGTAATGCGAACAATAACAATTTCCGGCGCAGTTCGGCTTGTTGGGGGCACCAGCTACTCTTAAGTTACTACAGGCCATTGTGAACCTCTGTGAATTACTGTGGGCAAAGTGGCTCACTCTAACAATTTCGCAGCTTCACAGAAGTTTACAGGTCTCACTAAAGTGCTAACCTGAACTGACAAAGGAACTAGCGGAAGTTCCATTATGCTCCCTCCAAGCCGGACAGCGCCAAGTTTTCTGTTGCACATCCTTGTTTACACGTTTTGACTAGGCTGTCCTGGAGCCTTCATTTTCGATCCTAGATCACCTCTCTTCTTACTATGTTTGTACCATTCAACTCATTGGCAGAATTCGTAGCAGAATGATTGATGGGCGATTTGTTCTCTACATTTGCCGGATAATATATGCCGAATGTGTTTCCCATGGGAGACATTTATCACACGACTATAAAGGAAATCCTCGAAGCCGCAAAAGAGGAACCAAAGTGGCTATTCGCAGCTTTTAGAAAGGGCAAGCGGTAAAATGTGAGGAGGTAGGTGAACTGGAGTGGAGGTTCAGGCCTGCGATTTTGAGGGGTCACAGCTTGTATCTTATCGCTGGTCCACGGATCATCACTATTGTATTTCAGCCCTTTTTCCGGAGATATGGTGGGAAACGTATCCAGTCCAAAACCGAGCAACGAATCACCCGCTAAAACCATTGCTTAGCCGCTACAACATGCCTACTTCAAAAGATACGGGGATTTCTGATTTGCTCCTTTATTATCTGACTGAAAAGGTTTGGGTTGCATTGGAGAGGGCTTCAGGAAGAAGCACAGAGGTCGGGTTCCTTTACCAATCACACTCGGAGGCGGCGGCAGGGCGGGCTGGAATACGAGGAATCGCGGCACAGAAATGATCTTTTGGTCAGATTACATTTTCGTAACAACAGAGCCTAAAAATTTGGAAGCAATTTTTTTCAGATCTCTCGACCCTTTTCGACATAGCTATCGCTTTGAGAAGCCTCCTGCCACCCTGCATTGACAGCGATTCGTATGCGCGTCGTGCTATTCCTGGGCCACATTCGGACCTCGTGCCGAGACTCTAAATGGAATGGAGAATTCGCAGCAAAAAATGCATGTAGTGTACATTGCTCATTGGAATGTAGCACAAGCAAACAAGAGAAGAGATAGAAGAACCAAATAAAATCTGCTAGGCTATGAAAAATAGCCCCTTTCGAAGTTGCTAGGTTATGAAAAATACTCCTTTCTGGCTTCCATATCGGTTATATGGTAGCATACTCGTCTGAACTTCTGGAAACACTGACTTCTGCCTCGTAGGGCCATTGCGGCCGCAGCAATCACCTATCAGAGTCACCCACCTTTCTGCTGTGAAAGTACAATTCATTGGCGCATACCAGGAAGGCAATGGCTTACATCGTCTGCTTTCTCCTTTGTGGAAAGCTCGAGTAACCTTGGACACCAGAGCATTTAAACAATATTTTGGGCACTTATTTTCACCTTTTTTTCCGCATTATTCACGAAGAGGCGGTTCATCCTTCTCTGGCTTATTGGAATGTTCGATAAAATGAATAGACAGCAAATAGACGATTGAGTCTATAAGAGAAGATTAGCTATTGATCGGAGGCCCTTCTAGAAAATCTTATAAGATCGCCCGAAGAACGCCTCGCCCGCCTCCTCTTTATTATTGCGACTCTTTCGACGATCTGGTCCCTAGTGACCGGCGCGGCTCTAATGGGTCATTGCACATGCGCGCTTATCATTTCTTCGTATCGATTCATCGTCACTATTACTTCTCTATCCCTGTATTTGTATGTGGTTCAGCACATTATTTGCTTTGCTACAGCCTTTGGAGCAAGTCCAGTCCCAATCAGTCATTGTGAGGATACGGCCGTTTTACCCTCGTCCTGTACTGGAGCTATGGTGACAGGATTTTTAGTCGTATTTGGCCCAAAGCGGCTAGATGAGGAACCGAAAGCAATGAAAGGATTCCCCGTGCAAGCAGGAATGGGGGATGGTAGTTGTCGCCTAACAATAAAAGCCCAGAAGGGAGAGCAGATGCGGGAAGGCGAACCAATCATTTTGTGCAAAAAGGTGGTCTTACTCTACCGTTATTCCAGTTCTAGACAGGAACTTCTACTAACGCCTCCTCAGCCAGCCTTTCCCATCTGCTCTTTTTTATTCTTACTCTGAAGCCCTTTTTATATGCCAGCTTCAAGTCATATCAAGGAAATGGTCGGGGCGTGCTGCGCACTTCATTTGAACGTGTTATGGCAACGGCCCCTTTTTTTATTGCCAGCTTTCAAGTCATATCAAGGAAATGGTCGGGGCGTGCTGCGCACTTCATTTGAACGTGTTATGGCAACGGCTGCGTGTTACGGTGGGATGCTGCCGTTTTTAAGACAACCATTTATCCAACTTCTAGCAAGGCATGACATGTTGTCTTAGCCAGAAATAATCGGCGCAATTCGGCTTGGTAGGGGCAACCGAGTGGTACCAAGGCAAGGCAAGTTCAAACTTAAATGCGCCGCCTTTCCAAGGACGGACTTATTTCAAAAGTTCACACGTACTACCAACAACATGAGCTGACAAAAAAACCAGCGAAAATGCACAGTGCCCTCCGAGCCGAACAGTGCTGAAATATTCTACGGGGAAAAACATCCATGCTCGAGCGTAGTACGCCGCCGTCCCTCCCCCTCAACCCCTACCTCCGAGATGTGGGGTGCAGCTACTGTAAAAATCCTCTAATCAATAACGCACCCAGAATGCGTGGACCATCTTGCTGTTTTTGCATCTCCACTGGTACTTTCCTTTTTCAGTGACTGCGTTCATCTTGTGCTTCATTTCATTCTGACCGGAAACTGAATTATCCAGGTAACTGCCATTTCCTTAAACAAGCGGCAACTAAGTCAAGGGCAGTGGGCATAGCAGTTAAGATGCGGAGGAAGTACAAGCGTTTTGAAGGACGATGGGAGGGATTTAGGACATCGCTGTCGGCCTTATACCCTTCCCTCTTTCTACCAAAGACGCTTCAATTCCCTTTAAGACTTCCATCACTACAACATGCTTAAACTCTGCGCTGCGAGCAAGTGGCCCGCTGACGCGTCACCTTTTCAAAAAGGAATGATCGCAAAATCAGCTGAATTCTATTTATTGTCGTTTTTGTTGATTGTTGTCTCTCTATAGTCTGCGGATTTCCTCATGTTTTGAAGTGCTACTTAGCGCAGTTGCGTTGAAGGGGGGCGGGGGCGGGCATTTGCCTCTAAGTGGCTCGGCAGGCGTGTCAAACGAGTGAGGACTTGAAAACCGGAATTAATGAAGCAAGTGCAATGCTCCCTCCCCCACCTCTGTTGGCCGCCCAAACTGCGTCCGTTATTTTCCTACTAGTTTTTATTCTGAGTCATGCGGAATTCGCAGCTTATTCAGTAAAGCAGGATCGTTCATGTCTGCTGATTTGATGAAATTACGAGCAAATCAATAATTGATCAACTATTTTCAGAGATGCGTGCCTGGTTCCTGTTCCTCATTCCCCCATTACTGGCTGCGTCTGTGAAGGAGAAGGAATCGGGGGAAGTGGACCCGTTGACAGAGCTGCATAAGGTTAGTTTTTAATCTGATTTACCTACATAGCAGGGTATCATAGGCTCAGTCCACTTTGGTCGCATGTGCGGAGCTTGGTTTACTGTTTCTTCTCTCTCCTTTTTACCGTTCTGGAAAGGAGGGGCAGTAGGAGGGTACAATGATTCATCTGACCCCACCCCTGTGACCAGCTTGAACTAGTTGGAGGTTTCACTGTTTGTCAGATGTTTATCCAACGTTTGTTGAGCCTTACCGTATATTTACAGCTGATATCGTCGCAATCAGTAAGGCGGGGTCAGGAGGCGTGGATGGACCGCGCCGCGTCGTTTTCTACCACTGGCTGTATTATCCCATCGGCCACTATTGGTAGAAAACGCAGCCGGCGGGCTTATCCACGCCTGCTGTCACCACCTTCCCACGGAATGCAATGTCAACTAAGTTCTGTAGGCTCCCAAGTGATTCTGCCACTTACATTCGTATTCTTAAGGATTTGGCCCAAAAAGCAGTTAACGACTACAATGCGAAGTCAAACGATCTGTACCGATGGGACGTCTATACAATCGATCAAGTCCATCAACAAATGCACAACGGCATTCAATACAATATGCAGTTAACACTTGTACAAACTGACTGCCGAAAAATGGTGAGCTTACAGTACCCCAAATAAACTTGAAAATAGCTTGAACCCTTGACAAACGGTCGGTACTGCCCGCTTTCCTCACAGGAATATTACTGTTCCCGCGGCTTTGACTGAATTGAAAATATCGAGAACTGACGTAAACTCTTTATTTTCGAATGCTGCCCAAGCATATGGCAGTGGGATACAGATGAGTTCCCGTTTGTTGGTATCCCAAAGGTATCATCTTCCCCTTAGCGCATCACTTTCGCTCAAGGGTTTGTCATTTTCTGCATGTTGAAAACGAGCGCATTTATGGAGTGGTGGGGAGGAGGAACTTTGCGCCTAGGGTGGAATGCGCCCTATGCTGCGCGATTATAGCATCTTTTCCTCGTGATTTCATAGGACGAAAGCGGCATACCCTAGTCGGCCTCTTCTACATCTAGCCCCAAGGGTGAAACCTGGGTTCAAGGTACTCACAATTAGGGAGCCATTGGGCAGTTGAAGCTCATGTACTCCTACTCTGGATCAAAAACCACATACTACTTGGTTTGTTTCGGCGCGGATCGGTTTAGTGTAGACTGAGAATAGTATTCTCCAAATACTGGGCAAGTTACCTTTCGAAGACTCGAGAAATTTGTAAGCAAAAAAGCTTACTTGCGCAGCTTCACAGGACCAAGTCGGTTGCCATAAAAACAAAATACCAAACCCAAGCCGACAGCGCTTTTATTTGTTCCATTATTTTGTAAGAAGCAAATGTAGGTTCCAGTGAAGCACAGTGACTTCGAAATAACTGACGAATTAGTAAATTATTCAATTTTTCAGGGCTCCCAGCTGTCTCGTACGGACTGTAAACACACGGATCGACTGAAGGTTAGCCTCATCAGTATTCACTTCCGCTGCTACGGCTGTCTTACTTTGATCTATTACTCTCTTTCCGCATGGATCTGACGCTTGCCCGACCACTAATCCCGATTAGTTGTTTGCCTGCTTTTTGAGAGGGTTGGCAGAAAGAGGGGGAGGGGGTAATAACTGCTTCAGCGGCGGTAGTAAAACCGATGACGAGCTTGTTTACTGAGCACAACCACTTGGGTGTGAGCATACAAGGGGGAATATGAAAGGTACATCATTGTCGGGGATCCCCAACAAAAATGGCGTCTGTACAACCTGGGATAGTTCCAGGTGTGACTTGACTCCTTCGAATGGACGCCACACGACGGAAAAAAATAAATTTATTAGGAACAAAAAAAACGACAACAACGGATGAGAACAATAGTTAGTACAATCTAGCCTATACACAAAGAAGATCAATCCAGCTTCTGGAGCTGGAGCGGAGCAGGAGCAGGAAAAACCCAGGCGAGACCCCTGGCAAGAGAGAGAGGGGTTACCGCAAGAGAGAGAGAGGGAGAGCGTAGACCAAGTTTAAAAAAACCTTCAAGAACTGCAGGACTACTCCTGGACCCTCAGTCTTTCTTTTATAGGTCCTCTACTTAGCCTGAGGGGAAATTGGCGGGTGTTCTCCATCGCCTAGGGGCAAATATCAGTACCTTTGATCTCTCTCGCCACCCACCGCCAGAGGGGGTTACCGTAATCCTGACCATATCGACACATCGCGCGCAGGGGCTCAACATGATCTCCTCTTCTTTGGGATCTCGCCAGTAGGTCGCCCCCTGCTCCTCTCCCTCTTTGACACATCCTTTGAAAAGAATTCTCACTTACCGTCGCCCTCTCCCTATCCACCTCCCATCGACGGCACGTTTGGGGAGAAAGTATAGGGTTCTCGAGGAAAGGTTCGAAACTCGCTCGGGAAAAAGGGAGGGAAGTGCAGAATTTTTAGAGAATGGTGCGCAAATAAAGGCATGCGGAAGGAGGGGCCACCTACCAGGGAGGGAGTGAATTTGAGAGGGTCGTCTTATGCGAATCTCTCCCACCGGCAGGGTGTGCCCCGGTCTTGAACCTAGGGAAGAAAGGACGATTTCTTAAATCAAAACAGTTAACTGGAATGAGGTGAGGAGTACTCTGTTATGCCGTTCCGATCACGTGGAGGGCGTGTTACGAAGTGGGTGGGGGGGGGCAACGACTTAGAGTAAAGCCTTTCCACCATAACTTTACTCGAAATGCTACTTGGAATGCTCAGACTGCATTGAACCTCTACCAGAGGTAACTGAATTTCATAAAAGTTGTAGAAAAAAAACCAGGAGCTTTTCGTTTTTGAGTAGAGACCGGGAACCCGTCGTCTTTTCTCGAAAACATTTTTAAGGGATTTTCTTGATCTATTTCATTTTCTGTTCAGAAATGCACCGCCCAAGGTGAACATCGAGCTTGGGAGAACTACGAGAACATCGAAATTCGACACTGTGAGGAACCGTACAGGCGAGCAAAACGAATGATTAAAGAATCGTAAGATTTCCGCCTCGTTTCACCCATTCTTCTATATCCCTTCAAAGCGTGAAGGTTAACGAGCGCTCGGCCCTGATCACTTCTTTTGGAATACGACCAGCAATCGTATTTCATCTATTCAGAATCGTGCAAGCGTTTTATCTGCGTTCACCCTACCCAAGCAGCGGGGGCCACCCGGATGAAAGACATAAGTGGCCTACATGCAGCTTGAAGGTGATCCTTCAACCTTCTCGATTTTTTTAAATCCCCCTGCCTTTAACTTCACTTTTCCATGCTCGAATAGCATTCCATGGCTGTTGAGGTGAGATAAGGTTCCCAATAGAGAAAGTCGCTGAGTACGTCCGCTTTCATTCGTGAACGCCACAACGTTCAGACTTGTCGCTGCGGATGAAGGGCCGTGTCAGTAGGGATGAGTTTGGCGACCCGTCAGCCCATTATCCACCAGATGTTCAAACGGGTTAGCGAAATTGGTGGAAACGAACGATAAGAACGATATGATACAGTACTCTTCAGCTTCTCTCTTCTTGTAACCTCGGCATGTTAGTTTTCAATAATTCAATGTGTTCTATTGCGCCTCACGAGGGCCTGACTTTTCGACTAATCGTCTTCTTCAGAGGCCCGTAGACGCGGAAATCAGCTATTCCATAAGATTCGCTACTGGTTGACTTATGGAATAGCGGATTTCCGCGTCTACGGTAGAACAAAGGCCTCTGAAGAAGACGATTAGTCGAAACGTCAGGCCGCTAAATAAATAGTTCCACCTAAAAACCTCGTGAGGCACAATATAATAACACACTGAATTATATGATACAGTCTCCTCGCGTGCCGAAAGTAGGAAAAGCAAACGAAAAAATCGGGCTGGCGCCGGCCAAATTATCCTCCTTGACGCAAATTATCTCAACATCCGCTGCGAGTAAGATTGTGCCTTCAAAAGTCCACGTCGTTCCATCATTCGAGCAACATTTATCATGCTGTTGATAAAAGACTAAAATCCATGAAAAGACAAGTGCAATATCATCCATCCATCACGTTTCAATGATTTCCCGAGGGGCAGCTTCTCTGGACTTTTTTTCAAGAATTTCACTATTGGAGATTCCGGATTGGAGCTGAGCTCTGGCTACTACGTGTGTTGAAATAAAGGGATATATCTGATTCACTTTTAAGCCCTGTTTGGTTTAGGGTATGGGGAGAGTGGGCATTTTGTACTTCCAACAGTTCCGCTTGCTAGTTGATGTTAGCTAACTTTCTGTGAATTTGCGAAGTGGCACAAGTAAATCCTTTCCTTGAGTAAAAGGACTTTACGGGTCTTCGCAAGGGTGCCTGTAAAAGCTTCGCTGAGAACCATTTGGTGCCACCACCTAGCCTGTCAGCACCCGTTTTCACATCGAAACTTAGAGGTCTTCGAAGGCATGTTCCACTTTCGCCGATGGACGGCGTGAGGCTCAGCTTTGAAAACATGAGAGCCTGGTCGGACTTGGGCTTGGGAGAATCGCTTTACCACTATATTACCCTCAATCGAACTGCCTTTGTTAGCTTTTCATAATAGCATGGTAACCTGCTCGCTGAAGCACTTCCAGAATTTTTTGAAGCCTGGAAAATTTCAAAGAGAAGGGTATGCTCGAGGGAATTATTGCTGAGTGCTTCCGCCAAGGGTGCTCAAGAGATCCGAGATAAGGCCGCGCGGTAAAAGTGGCGCTGCAGGTACGACGGCTATCTCTCGCTCTGTCGTCGATCTGAGCGTGACTCAGTTCTGCTACCATACTCCTTGTCGGAATGAACTCTTTATCGTCGAGAGATCTGCTACTGAGCGCGCAGTAGAACTAAACGATGCTACAAACTTTTTTTGAGCTCCAGGCATGTTCAGTTACGTGTACGATTCCGACTGGGGAACGGAATGCATGGCGTATCCCAAACGACTTATTCAATGTCAACAACGTTATCCTTCCTTACCAACTTCTGATGTATGACAGTTTATCAGTTTTACAGGAAAAGGCCTATCGAGTACGCACGGCTCAGCCGGCACATCAAGCCGAAAGACTATGTGGCTTGGAATCAATTCACCGACTTCATCGACAGGTCCGATCCTTACTATTAGTCAAAAGAATGTAGTCGGTTTGATATGCCTTTGGAAAGTATTCGATACATTTTTCCACACTGGTCATGTAGGCGGAGTCGACCCATGTCCTGCCATTTTGCATCCTTATTTGTGCGTACCTTTTGGGCCTGTGAGAAAAACGCGATGGCATGTCCGGCTCCGCCTACATAAGCAATGACTCTGACACTGTATTTCATTGTTATTGACGCGATAAAGTAATGAAATTCCGAGCGCATAGTAGAATTCCGATCAATCCTTTGATTGCAGGCACAATAAGATCTACAGTAACAAACGTGAAGCGCTGAAGCGATTTCGAATCTTCAGGCGGAATTTGAAAGTAAGTATAATCTTGTTCGATCGGATGCTGGGGCGTTCCAGCGGGCTGGGTTTGGCGCGGAATAGGCTCTGAGGCTCGTTTCCTACCAGTTATTGTCGCTTGCACGCTGTAACAGATGCTTGTCAGAGCCGGGAGAGTTTCCCAGAACCTTCCTTTCACCAGTGCACTGAGCGCAGTAAATGAAATGGCATCGTTCAAATGATTCTTTATTCCAGGCAATCCGCACTTGGCAAGAGAACGAAGAAGGCACGGCTGTTTACGGGATCACACAGTTTTCTGATCTTTCACCTGAAGAATTCAAAAAGGTAAAACTACCATTTCTTCTAACTTTTTCCTTCGAAAAAAAATTCTGTTTTAGAGTTTTGATAGTAGTTTGACGAAAGCCACGCGGTACCGTTTATGCTGTACCACCAGGTGGTAAAGCAAACGCTTGTGTATTAGTTCGTAGGGGCAAAAGCTTTATGGCAAGCAAGGCCTAAAAGCAGAGCACGTCGTACGTTAGCGATCCCCAGCGAGGGTTCGTACTTCCCACTGAAAGAATAACCTTTTCGGTAACTCCGGGGAGGTTGGTAGGAGGTTGGCAACATGTAAGAAGACAGAAGTAGGATGGGAAAGGGAGGGGGAATCGGGGTCGTACCTGGAGAAGAACTCTTGAGCGAGGGTCGTATTAAGCAACCTGCATGATGTCCGCCTCGCAGGATGATTCTTTATAGCGCAGCAGGAGTAGCAAATAAGGAACTTGAGGACCTGGGCTCCCCCGAGAGAGCGCATTTCAGTTTCTAGGGAGACGTGTTTTAGTCTCTGGAAAGATTTTGCTTTTATGTGAAGGGAATTGAGAATTCAGGGGAATTTTATAGGTCTTTAGCGTGTTAGCGTGGTAACGATTCAAACCGCAAATGGCGACATCTGTGTAGGGACCCGATTACAACACACGCGAATGGCTATAGTCCTGCTTGCTGGATGCTGGCTCTTTCTAGGGGGCTGGGTTTGACACAGCGTCAGCCCGCTTTCCACCAGTTGTTTAAGCAGGCAAGCGAGACAACAACTGATGGAAAACAAACAGGCACCGTGCCAAAACCAGCCCCTTAACACGCCCTAGAATCCGCAGCGCACAAGACTGTACCTTAATTTGAGTTACCTGATCGCCACACATGTCTCTGAAGAGACAGCCCCACTATAAATCAGACAGTAACCCCCATAGTTCCATACTCAATAACCACATTTCCTTCTTAAGAAATATCAGAACTGACTCAAGAATGAATAACAGCTCCATCCTGTCAGATCTACCTGCCGTATCCATGAGAACAGCGCCATTTCCCCGAAGTGCGAACATCGCGATTTGGCCTGCCGAGGGAATCGATGTTGAGACAGCCGAATAGAGCACACGGAGAGTAGACACTCGTTCGATGCAAGAATCACCCCTGGCGGTGCACCCGGCGTGAAAACCAAGGTATTCTTATTTCCCGATTATTCGCTAATTCAAATAATCTTTTAATCTAAGATAGCCTAGAGATCAACTAGTGTGGGGTGATCTTGTGTGGGCAAATACCGGAAATCGTAAACTCGTCATTGGATTCCCCTTCTAAACTGTGTCGAAGGGGGGGGGGGGCGGAGGTATGGCCTCCATGCCATATCAAGTGCCCAATCGACCGTGCAATAATTGATCGGTATGCAACCACTCTTTGATCTGCGGGTGGGTGATCGCGCTCGTTTCAAACATTACAAGCAAATGGAGCCCATGTTTGAGCACGTGCCGCTAACAAAAGCTGCTCGTCGTGCAATGTTTGCTGCCAGTATGCGCAGCAACAGCTTGCGACATATTCTTATAGAACACATTTCCATTTTTGAAGAGACAGACAGGGGGAGGCGCAAGACAAGCGTCCGGCGGTACCACTAGTGGGTATGGTTGGCGCTGTTGGCATATGGGTTAACCGCTCCATAAATGCGGAGATGAGAAAGCGCGGGGCGCGAAATAAATTCGGACAATGGCTGCAGCGCGCTTGTTATCGCGATGTGGCGTTTGCGAGACGATTGTACGATGGCTTGTGTCCCTGGCAGGACAGGTGACAGTTGTGGGCAAGGATGCCCAGGACTAGCCGACGCACGATGAGAAACCACTTCTACCTCGAAGAAAGTGCCAATCTTTCAGATTTGTGAGTCTGATCGTCCTTGGGTAAATGGGTATGAAATCCCAGAAGCGCTCTCAAAACCGTTCGGCAAGTGAAACTGCACACTCCTCCGGCGTTAGAATGTGGTTTAATTGCAACGGGATTTGATTATGCGAGGGAAACGGTGTGCAGAGTTTCACTATTCTCACTCGGCGCTGAACGGCAGCTGGAGCGCAGCCTTCCTCAAACGTTTCTCTGTATGGAGTACCGCTCTATCTTGCGAAACGAGTATATAGGAGAGCGAAACGTGGTAGTGCAGAAGAGATATGCGATATCAGTCGTACCTGCAGGGAGAAAGGAGGTACGCGGTGAGCGACGTCGCAAGGGGTCGGTTCCCGGAAAGGCGCTTTGCCTATTAGTTCTTGTCGCTACGTAGAAGAAAACATGTGAGGCGTTGCACCAGAAGCTCTCTAACAACACCTCCTCCAACCCCCCTTCGCTGGCACCTCTTCGCAGGAGAATTGCGAAGACACTGCATCTTTTTTTGTGCACAAGTGGTGGCACCCATTATGGCCTGACGCATTATGTGTACAGTTCTCGTCCCCCCACAGTAGCACATTCATAACGCGCTTCTGGCAATATTCTATATACCCCTCATATCTCTATTTCGCTCGATATGCGTTTTATAGCTCGTGAGTAGACGCGATTCTGTTCATTTTCGTCAGGCGAATCTGATTTTATCATTGCTGAAAAACATCGTTGAAGCAAATGTGGGTCGTCTGTACTCATTGTGTAAGTTAAGCAAGCAGAATTGCAAGCTCACTCGACCATCGGATGAACCGATCACGGAGGAAGAGTGGGGATTTCCTCGCGATAGTCAAAGAAAATGAAGCGAGACCCCGCACAAATAAGTAAGCCAGTACTTCGTGCTCGACACTGGCACCACAGAAGATGGCACAGTGGTATGTAGCGCGCGAATCCACGGGTCTTGGCTGTCCATCCTGGTAAAGGTTGCTTGTATGAACAAGCTGTCCGAGAAGGAGGAGAAGCCTATAGCGAGGGAGGACCACCGTCTTGCCTGTAAAGCCCCTCCTTTCATGACGGATGTCCAACAAGTCAGCACAGGACAGAATGAATAAAAGCTCTCATCCTGTCAGATGCGTATCTGCCGTATCCATGAGAACAGCGCCATTTCCCCGAAGTGCGAACATCGCGATTTGGCCTGCCGAGGGAATCGATGTTGAGACAGCCGAATAGAGCACACGGAGAGTAGACACTCGTTCGATGCAAGAATCACCCCTGGCGGTGCACCCGGCGTGAAAACCAAGGTATTCTATTTCCATCGATTCGCTATGTCCAAATAATCTTTTAATCTAAGATGCCTAGAGATCAACTAGTGGTGGGGTGGATCTGTGTGGGCAAACATACAAGGAAATCGATAAACTCAAAAGTCGCTCATTGGGGATCCCCTTCTAACTGTGCGTCAGAGGAGGGGGGGGGCGGAGTATGGCCTCCATGCCCCAATACAGAGTGCCAATCGATACCGTGCACCCTATTGATCGGTATGCAACCACTCTTGATCTGCGGGTGGGTGATCGCGCTCGTTTCAAACATTACAAGCAAATGGAGCTCATGTTTGAGCACGTGCCGCTAACAAAAGCTGCTCCTGTGTGCAATGTGTTGCTGCCCAGTATGCAGCAGCAACAGCTGCGAACATTTATTCTTATAGAACACGATTCCATTTTGAAGAGACATACAGGAGCGGGGCGCCAAGACAACCTCCGCGGTACCACAGTGGGTATGGTTGGCGCTTGTGGCATATGGGTTACCTCCATAATGCGGAGATGAGAAAGGCGCGCGCGAAATAAATTCGGACATGCTGCAGCGCGCTGTTTATCGCGATGTGGCTTTGTCGAGGACGATTGTACGATGGCTTTGTCCTGGCAGGACAGGTGACAGTTGTGCAAGGATGCCCAGGACTAGCCGACGCACGATGAGAAACCACTTCTACCTCGAAGAAAGTGCCAATCTTTCAGATTTGTGAGTCTGATCGTCCTTGGGTAAATGGGTATGAAATCCCAGAAGCGCTCTCAAAACCGTTCGGCAAGTGAAACTGCACACTCCTCCGGCGTTAGAATGTGGTTTAATTGCAACGGGATTTGATTATGCGAGGGAAACGGTGTGCAGAGTTTCACTATTCTCACTCGGCGCTGAACGGCAGCTGGAGCGCAGCCTTCCTCAAACGTTTCTCTGTATGGAGTACCGCTCTATCTTGCGAAACGAGTATATAGGAGAGCGAAACGTGGTAGTGCAGAAGAGATATGCGATATCAGTCGTACCTGCAGGGAGAAAGGAGGTACGCGGTGAGCGACGTCGCAAGGGGTCGGTTCCCGGAAAGGCGCTTTGCCTATTAGTTCTTGTCGCTACGTAGAAGAAAACATGTGAGGCGTTGCACCAGAAGCTCTCTAACAACACCTCCTCCAACCCCCCTTCGCTGGCACCTCTTCGCAGGAGAATTGCGAAGACACTGCATCTTTTTTTGTGCACAAGTGGTGGCACCCATTATGGCCTGACGCATTATGTGTACAGTTCTCGTCCCCCCACAGTAGCACATTCATAACGCGCTTCTGGCAATATTCTATATACCCCTCATATCTCTATTTCGCTCGATATGCGTTTTATAGCTCGTGAGTAGACGCGATTCTGTTCATTTTCGTCAGGCGAATCTGATTTTATCATTGCTGAAAAACATCGTTGAAGCAAATGTGGGTCGTCTGTACTCATTGTGTAAGTTAAGCAAGCAGAATTGCAAGCTCACTCGACCATCGGATGAACCGATCACGGAGGAAGAGTGGGGATTTCCTCGCGATAGTCAAAGAAAATGAAGCGAGACCCCGCACAAATAAGTAAGCCAGTACTTCGTGCTCGACACTGGCACCACAGAAGATGGCACAGTGGTTATGCTAGCGCGCAATCCCACACGGGTCTTGCTGTCCATCCTGGTAAAGGTGCTTGCCTATGACAAGCTGTCGAGAAGGAGGGGAAGCCTATAAGACGAGGGCAGGCCACCGTCT
The DNA here is from genome assembly GCA_036418165.1 of Cooperia oncophora. NCBI lineage: Eukaryota > Metazoa > Nematoda > Chromadorea > Rhabditida > Trichostrongylidae > Cooperia > Cooperia oncophora. The sequence continues at coordinate 44,385 of MU930129.1, forward strand.
CCTGTAAGCCCCCTCCTTTCATGACGGATGTCCAACAACGTCAGCACAGGACGAGCAAACACACTGTATTTTCTGAGCAGGCCAAGCATCCCTACTGTAGAATGAAGAACGGATTTCAGGTAGCTGTGGAAGCTGCTGGGCATTTTCGACCACTGGAAACATTGAAGGTCAGTGGTTCCTGGCTAAAAACAAGCTGGTGTCGCTCTCAGAACAGGAACTTGTCGACTGTGATATCATCGATCAGGGATGTAACGGTGGACTCCCTAGTCAGGCTTACAAGTTGGTTTGAACCTTCTGGATCTCCTCATACTCAACATATTTTACGCCAGCACAAGGCCGCTTTATGGCACGACTTCTAGCGTGAAATAATTTAGAGACCCTTAAATGTGTTGGGCAATAGATGTTTTTTTGCAGAGAAATTATTCGGATGGGTGGATTGGAACCAGAAGACGCATATCCATACGATGGCAAGGGAGAGAAATGTCACATTGTTCGCTCTGTAAGTATTACAAGTTTTACAATACAAATATAAATATGCTTTGCTGTAAGAAGCTTTCAAAATAACGTAGTGGGAGTGGAGGGGCAGCCGATGGGCGGCGAGACCATGCCACACCCTTTTTCTGTCCGTCTGCGTCCTCATTCAAGTCAACCAAGCTTGCCAAGCGCATCTCGTTGAAAGAGCGCAGACTAGCGTAAAATGGACGTGGCCCGACCTCGTTGTCCACTGCCCTCAACTACTTTAGAGCCGAAATCTGTAAAGATAAAGCACATCGATCTGTTTTATCGACTAGCTAACAATTCAAAATCATCAGTTTAGGAGATCGCTGTGTATATCAACGACTCAGTAGGAGCTGCCACATGATGAGGAAAGCATGAGAGCATGGCTGGTCAAGAAAGGACCAATATCGATCGGTTGGTCACAATTCATTGCTATTTGCATTGACCCTTTGCAAACTGCTTAACTGCTATAAATAACAGTGAAAACGTGTGACAGGTGCGCCCCGTAGTTCTTCTGGAATTCCTATTTCCGAGTTTCGAATATTATCCCTTTGTTGCCCTGATTTCGTGAAGGTAACTGCTTTAGTGATTCATTGAAATCGATGAAAAAATTTCAGCAGTACAGTAAGCAGGCACAATATAAGTGAAATAGACAATTAAGTTAGGGACCACGTAGTTCAGTAACATAGATGAAGGCGGTATGCTTTTCTGTAGTTCGATTCTGGCGATCTCGAGTGAGCCCAGATATCTCTTCTAGCTCGGGAGCATGCCGTCGATCGGGGCCTTGTTCTGACTCGGGTCTTCTGTCTTTCTCTGGTTACTTCATGTCCGCATGACTGTGACCTGAATAACGAGGAAATGTATTCAGGGATAGAATAATGCTAGTCGGACTGCGCAGGTTTCTTGCTACTTTAGAGATTCGCTTGCCCTTGCCGAAAAGGAAAGGAGTTCCGAGACGGTTGAACTAATAGAGAGTACGGGACCATCTTGTCCGCTGCAAGCGATGGGTCGTGTCGGGTGGGAATGGGTTTGGTGCGACTACAGCCCGTTCTCCACCACTTGTAAACGACAACGTGGCGAAAATGTCTTGAACGATCATGGTTCCATATCGTCCGCAAACTAGCCAAAAAGGGCGAGCTAGCTCCCCGCCGAACCCATCCCTCTTTGACACGCCCCATCATCCGCAGCGAACAAGACTTATTCTATTCGGATGAAGTTAGTCCAAGTTTTGGCACACCCACCCCCCCCTCGGGGACTCCCAAAATTCCCCAAAGTAAACCAGCCGGCACTAGGTTCGGCGATAGGAGGGGACATTTTGGCCGACACTTTTGTCGCTTCACTAGTTTGCCGGTTTAGAAGTCTCACTCTGCGGTGACTTTATTGTTGTTCTATGAATGGGTCGACAGTCCATGGAAGTACCAAATGTGCAAATGCCGCCCCCCCGTCGACCGAACGTGCGGCTAAACAGTTCCATCAACGTTGCCTATTAAGCTGGGACCTTCAAGAAGTACTCTTCGAATCAGAGTAACGCCTAAAAAGCTATAGCGTACGTGTAATCTAGCTCTGCTGCCGGAGCTGTGAGAAAATGCCAGAGCTCGTTCCGAATGAAACTGTCAAGCCAACATACTAGTCGTATCATGCACATGACAATGGCTACCAGTAGAGAATCTAAACGGTTGAAATGAAGGATCTATGGTCCTGAATGGATTGGCATCGTGTTTGATTACTCACGCTCTTTCGCTTCGATTTATATATTAATGTCGGCGGAGCTACATTGTGAAGTGAGCATGTACTGTAAGCAAAGTGCGCCTTCCTTGACGCACTTGAAATATTATAGTAAACATGTTCTGCTTCAAAAATTTTGAACAAATTGCCACTTTGAATTCTTGCTGAACTCTACAAATCACGCTGTGGCTTTAGAAGTTCTTTCTACCCGCCCGCGAAAAAAATTGGAGGAAAATGTGATATTTTGAGTGCGCATCAAAGCGGATAGTATCTGTTTCGACAACAACGAAGCCTCATATCCCTCAAATGTTGGCTAACCGGCTCCTTCCTTGCCCACAAGGACGAGGAGGCCAACGGAGCCATTGATCCCATATTCCCCCCCCCCCCTCCCAGTCCTTCTCAGTTCAATGTGTTATTCGAACACCTTTGTGATTCTTACATGAAGGCAAATCCGTAAGGAGCAGGGTCCATTAATGTTCGCCGCGAATGTTAGGGCGTTTCGGGGATGGGTTTGGCGCCAGCTGGTTTCGCACTATTTGTGGGTGTTGGCAGGCGACCACAATTGATGAAAAACTGGCTGCTGTCGCGCCAAACACAGCCTCTTCCCTGAAATGCCCCAACAGCCGCAGCCAACAAGGCTATACATCGTCGGGATGTGCAAAGAAAATGGTAGTGCTGGTAGGGCTACTAGTAAGACCTCTTGAGGGAAAGTTTCTATACGATTCTCTTTTCACGACCTGAACTCTACCCACCATCATACCATTTTTTCCAAATTTTGTAATCTAACGAGAAAGGGGATAGATACCTTTACACAACTATCAGAAATGATGGCTTCGGAGGGTAGACGGGCAAGAGTATTGTAATTTGCCGCTCCGCCGCGCGCGGCGATGGGCGCGGCGTTTTCTTAACTCGTGTTAACCTGTCGACTGGAGCACCGGACTTCATGTAGACCCCGTCATCGTAGACATTCATGACTATTTTCGGTTCTGAATTGCCTGTTGTCGCCATCTACTACCTGGAACCATCGTCATTTGCGGGCGCGACGTCGCACGCACCAGCGCGGCGAATAACGATTCTCTTGTCACGTACCCGTCTCGGAGTGCTGTGCCGAGTTAGGCGATGCAGATACACCACGGTCGAGCAGTAGATCCCTTTCACTCACTTCGATGTGATTTGGCCCACGCATTTACACACAGGGATAATCCGTGCTTCGGTAAGTATTGTCTCTTCTCCCAGGCGTGTTCCGTACCGACTCATCTACCAAATCCCGAAGTGCGACGCGAAACTGCCTAGACCTTTTTCACAGTCTGTGACCCCAGAGAATGGAATGAGCTGGCGAAAAGAAATCAGGAACGTATTGACCGGGAGATCATTGAAGAAATCAGGACGTATTGACCGGGAGATCATCTTGTATAGCTCTTTTCGCGCTGGTGTCGAATTCGACGGCGCTCTGGCGGAGCGCCGTCGAATTCGACACCAGCGCGAAAAGAGCTATACAAGCATCGATTTCTCTGATCTCTTCCAAGAGAAGTGTGGATAAGGGGTTGCGGGCGAAGCGCCGGTTCTCCAGATCGATATGTATCTAGCCTTTTCGCGGAGGCGCCATACTCGCAAGCTCGCTCCGACGACTCCGCCTGTCGATAAGTGTCGAAAACTTTTTGCAAAAGAGTTTTCTCGTAGGGTCGTAGACCGTGGACACTGGCCTCAGCTACTGCGTTAATTCCACTGATGCTGTTAAAAATGCTGCACTTCTGTCACCTTGGCAGCGGGTATTTTCGTTTAGTACATTTCTTGTCACAAATCCTCACCGTAGTCTGCCCATAGTGTCACTTTCTGGTCGAGGAGAACGACTAATCTGTGATGTTGCCGTTCCGGCTCCACTGCGTTGCTTTCGATGGTGCATTTTCGTGGATGATTCGTTCGATTCTGAAAAAATCTCATTAAAACGAAGTAAACAAGCAAAACAATGTGTGATGTACAGTTACGATTCCTACAAGGGGCGTGGGCTGTAGCACAGCTAAAGCAGCCTTTCCCGCGCACTCAGGGTAATATCATTGCTAGAAGGAGTCGCCTTGGCAGCGGGCTCTAACCCGAGCCCCTTTGCAGCCCTATCATTTGTAGGGATCACGACTATATCGTCAAAATATTTCTTCGAGAGTGAAGATCTGGCCCAGGAACGCGCATTTGGCGCCACTGAGCATACGTAAGCGGTAAATATAACCAGCAAAAACGTCATCACCACAAAGAAAGGAATTTACAACTTCACTTTTTTGTGACTTTATCCTGTTTCGCTAACACTATATAAGATTTCGGGAGCATCTTTTAACATTTGCGAAGACTAAGAAGAATACTGAAAAAATGAGATAAGAGGAATGACAAGGCTAAATTCGCGTCATCTGGTGAAATCACCCGAGTGAATACGAAATCCGTGGGTGTGTTTGACTTTCCGCGCTCAATGAACGAAATCCAAACAGAAATCGTTGAATGATTTCGTAGACAGCAAAGCAAAGATTGCTCAGCCCTTTGAATTAGTATTACTTATTTCTCCTTCAATTTGATCACCTTTTTTATCAATTATTTTCGTCAACATAACATTTCATATTATAGTTCTAATTTAGGTATCAATGCCAATCCACTGCAGTTCTATCGCCATGGAATCACACATCCGTGGAAGATCTTCTGCGAACCATTTATGCTGAACCATGGCGTTCTCATAGTCGGTTATGGTACCGAGAAGAATAAACCATATT
>MU930135.1:1622-13265 GCA_036418165.1 Cooperia oncophora
CTTGATGGCGTAGGATGCGCTGTTCATGGGATATTTTTATTTGATGCAAGTGAGATTCTATCATGTAGCGGTTCAGGACATGTTTGCAACTGTTCTGGAATTGCGAAACCCTTTCAGAAGCGCAGCTGCCGCCACGTTCGAATGAAGTGCGCAGCCATGGACTCCCCATCCACGGGATATGGGAGTGCATGAAAATGCATCGAACTGTGTGGGGGAAATGTAGTATGATACGCGATGGACAGCCTGGTGCCACTTTCGCGGCGGAAAAATGTAGGGTAAGGAGATTAAGGAGCAGAGGTGCTCCCGTGGCACCTCCCCTTTACTCAGCCGCCAGACTCCGCCTTCAAAGACCGCCTCCCTGCCAAGATCGATGCTACCGGATAAGTAGCGTGAAAAGGATCCACTACTGTTACTTATGGGATCATAAGGTTTACAACAAGGACTCAGCTGCACTCGTCCCAGCACGTGGTGTTTTGGCATCTCAAATGTTTGGGGCTGGAGGTGTCCTATTAAAGGCTTCCTTCAGCATTTTCTTTTCACAGACGAGTCGCTTGGCAAATTCCCTTCCTAGTTCAACACCAGTACCTACACTCTTTATCGCGGACTGTGCTCTTGACCTGGGTCGTGTCGGGCAAACGTAAGGTTATTCTGGCTACCTCCAGGAAGGATCACAGCTCAAATACGCTCCAACAAGCCATCTGCTGTGGCACGCAGTGCTCAAAAAACTTTCTATCAGATTTCCTGCAGTGAATTCCTCAAAACCTCGAGTGTGCTCTGCATTGAAAGGCAAGCCCTTTTTCCCTGGGATAGATTGTGTGCAAAAAGGTTCTAGGTTGATATCTGAGTTTGCCAGCCAGTAAAAATGGCAGGTGATTTCGAGAACACTGAGCGATGCACCACACCCGAGTGTTTTCGCTAGCTTTCCTGAACTGGTTTTCATTCACAGCAGTATCACCTCGAAACTCTTTGAGCTTGAGTCGAAGTTGATGCTTTGTTCGACAAGAAGGAAGGATGCTGATCAATGGCGCCGATTTTAGCTAAAACATCCTACGGATGACAGCAGGAAGCAATCCGGTCCTTTTCATCAGTTTCCTATCCTTCTAGCACGCATTCCAGAGTTCTAAAAATGAACTTCTTCCCGTTAAAGGCAGTTGCACGATGAATCGCTATACAGATGTTACGATTTTATACACTGCTTAAAACAAAAATTCTGTGCTCTGGACAGGCCGCTCATCCGTGACGCCTTTTCGAGAGAGTGTGTCCCTATGATGCCCTATAGAGGACCAAACAACATTTCGTCCTCAAGAACGCCCGCGCGCCCGCCACGCGCCTCCACAAACGACCGACCGTTCATACGACGCTCCGCCATAGCCATCATTGCCTAAGCAAATATGAAGCAAAAAGGATTGGTAGAAGCGGAATCTTGTATGCCTTGCATCATACATGGTACCATATCACAGTATCTCAATAGTGTTGCAAGATCGTACGTCGGAAACTCGTCCGAAATCCGATTTGGTCACTTGAGCCACGGAGCCTTCCTCTATCGTCTGGCATCTTTGATCGTTTTCACCCTTCCGTTCTGTTCCCATTTCCCCACTACCTAGCGACCTACTTGCATTTCAGGCCCGCAGTGGAAACCCACTCGTGCCAACTGCTTTAAGCAACGAGTCTTTACTGTTAGTCTAACACTTTCACAAGCAAAAAGACTGAAATGCTCAGGACTTTCATCAAATTTTGATGTATCGATTATCTCGCGACCCTATATACCCAGTCATCTTTCCAAGCTACAGTGAACGTTGATTTCTTTTCAATGCCTTATCATATGACAAGTTTAATAACGTTGTGTTCTGTTTCGAGATATTGAAAGGAGAGTTAAGATTGAAAGTAGCCGGTGAAGTAAGTACTGGGTGTTCAGGCCGACAAATGACCGCATTTTTAGCTGTCCTTGCGATGTCAAATTGTACGGAAGGCACCAAACCCAGGTTTTTAACTCACTATTTTCCCAAGGAGCGAGATGGCTCCAGTCCCTGCCATCAGACCTGTAGAAGTTGCCTAACATCTAAGCATTTAGGAGTACACTTAATATCACCGAAAGTGTCCAATCGCAATCAGCGGTTCTCACATCGGCGTTTCCATCATTGGTTGTTTCCCTTCCTAAATCGCTTGGTAGAGCAAGGGAGTCGAACGCGGACTCCAACCGCGCTGCTCACGCCGCCCCCGACAGTCCGCAGTGATGAGGACTGTAAATTGAAGAAGATTGACTTAATGAATTTGATAGGCATGCAGGATTTCCAAGAAAATTTAGGTTCTAGAGTGGTTCTTACATATGTGAACTTGTGTTGCTGTATTTTTGCTTTTGTTTTTTTAATCGAACAGTATACCCCTCGAATGTTTGATTTGTAAACTATGATATTGCGCTGAAATTGTGGCGTACCTATTGCGGTCACGACAAATAAATAAACAAATAAATGAGTAATATGTGTGATGCCACGTACCGTGCAAGTGAAAGGTGCAACACCTCTTTCCATTGTGCTTCTGCTTGTCGGGGACGCAGTGGTCTTAGAATTGTGAAGGGATACCACTGCATTCGGTTATGAACAATTTCTTGAACGAGGGGGCAGAGACGTCCACTTCACCAGTCATTTTCTCATGCTTCCGCGTGGAATCGCCTCAATTTATCCTTTACGACCTTCCTTCAGCCAAGTTTCAGAGGCAGGGCTATCGAGTCCGTCTTTCAGTGAATTACGCTCCACTACGCGGATGATGGTTCGTGAGGTGTTGAAATGACGAGCGATGATGGAAATGAGCCCACCAGTGGCGAGCATTCACGGAATGGTGGTGCAGTGCGAACAAGGCTTCACCACTTTTGGAAACGAACAGTGAAGACACAGGAAAACGTTTGGATGAGCGCAAATATTCGATGATTATAAAAGAAGCGAAGATAATGGAGAAACATAATAGCTAATTTACACGATTTTCCGATTTTTTTGCTAATACTATTCATGACATACTATGCACAGTAGGGAAAAAATTGGAACAAGCTTCGAAAGGGCTTTTTCATGTGCTTTGACGTTTTTGTCGTTTTAGTTCTCTTCTTAGATTCCGGTTAGGCTCTCGCCCGAGTGAACCAAGCTTTCCATGCCCGCGGTGAGAGCTAATTGATACTGGACTCGTCTGTGAGGAGAAAACATTGAATTCTGCATTGGCTGTCCTCTCTACACCCTCATCTTAAATCATTACAGCGATTACAGCATCAGCTAGGTGTTGATTCCAAGGTATGATATAGGGTATGGCACATGAACATCCTGGAAAGACTGCGTGGACTATTCTTTCAAAACCCTGAGTCAAATAGGCAAGCACGTTTTCATCTGCAACTTAAAAAGTGTAGACAAAACTATCACAAACGTGTGACTTGAGCTTGCTCCAAGTTTGTCGCTCCAATCCAATCGCAGCAGAGCGGAAGGGACTGAAGGGCCCTTCTTCTTTGAACCATACCCGTAACTCACTTCAGCGACACTTTGAATATTTACATGCGCTTCCTTTCATTATACTTACGTATACTTAGAATCCGCAAACTCTGTCGATGACATGCCTGGGATACCAGGGCACTTGACAAGCAACTCGCTATAGGAATCCAGTCGTGAGAAGTACATCATAAACCATCCGCGCACGCTTGACGAAAACCTAAAGGGGTTGGGTCGTGCACTCCCGCTGGCACAATTCAGTTGCAACGCTAATGATACCAACACTGCTTATGCCAAATTTGAGATACTGTTAAAGTCTCTCGCGAACTGTGAGCACAGTAATGGATGGCCTCGACTGTTCGGATGACATCGCAGGCATATTTCATCTTGGTTTGACGACCCTTGCAAGTGCGATATAATGATTCATTTTCAGTTTTTAGATATAAAACGAATTACGGCCGTGAATTATATGTGCCACTGCGATTTCTCAGACGGAGAAAGAGAGGGATATAAGAGGACGACTTCAGACATCGGTTTCGCACTTGTACATTAGACGGACTGATTTAAACAATAAGAGACATCCCTGTGCTCAGCCCATGACGGTGCACTCTATGAGCAAAGTGTCGTCTTTTGCCCCTGTTCTACGATTGCTAAGTCGATGCTCTCATTATTGGAGATGTTAACCATTAGATGAAAGTAATAAATATAGTGTTATAGGAGCATAATAATAACTATTAAAATAGGCCAAGTGGTTACATGCGAGATACAGTCACGTGAGAAACTGCCCGCTCAAAGGAACTGCTCACTGTAGCAGGTGATGAGATCAGATCCAGCAGCTGAAATTGCGAGCTCATACTGTTCCCAATAGATCCAAAGACATATAGTGCATCAATGGGAACGAAAAGTTATCTCAGGAACCCGCCTTCTAGTCGGCGTGAAGACCAATGTGGAATTGTAGCCGTTTCAACCCATCCGCTATCTACAGCTGATTTTATGCGTATCCCGTACCTCACTTCGTCATTCGCGACCTTAGGCACCCCTATCTGAAAAAAGGCTAGCGTCGTGGAAGATTGTCTGATGACTGTAGACATTGTCCTTGTGCAGCTCCATTATTTCGGCGTCGACAGCTGCCATGCTGGCGCCAGGGTGGTAGAAGAAATAGTTTAAAGGAAGCGCTTGAAGGGGTCGGTGCTGAAGGTAGCGGATAACATTCTTGTCCATAATGCAGAATAAGGATGAGCAGGAGCCGAGCCAGTGACACTAATAGAAAGATCAATCCTTAATGTATAAATGCTCACATTACCGGTTAGCCCTCTTCAGGTATATGCGAATACTCTAGCTGTCACAATAAGTATGACAAAACTTTTCCACCAACTTACATAATACCCTCGTCATCCGGGCAGTTGATTAGGGCGTCGTCAACGGGCCGCAGCGCGTGCCAGGAATATTTGCTTTCCAGGGCTAATTAGTCATTTTTCCAACTTTTCACTGTTTTGGCTACTTTTTCCCAGATTAGCAGCTCCTTATCTTCACAAGGTGGAAAAAATGACTAAATTAGCCTGGAAAAAGCAAATAGTTCCTGGCACGTTGCGACCGCCCTAATCAACTGCCCGGATGACGAGGCATGTTTGTCCGTCTCGTCGTGTGATGTCTGTCTGTCTGTCCGTCATGTCCACGAAATTCCATACGACCCGCTCCAGTTGCTGTAGGAAGCTGATTCCAAGCAGTGGTTTAGGGGCTTTGACGGGAACATTGTTGGTGGACAGGGAGTGTATCAGCTGATAAGATCTGATAAGAGGGAGTCAGGGGAGTCACGCGGAGGTCAACCGAGGTCAAGGCGGGAACGAGCTAGACAGTGGGAACCTTAGCTTCAAAGGTATGATATAGAGGCTGTGACGGGAACATTATCGATGAGTGACAGGGAGTGATATCAGCTGATAAGATCTGACAAGAGGCGTCAGAAGAGGAGGGTCACCGAGTTCATAGCGCAGGTCACAGCAGCACACTAACCATAGTTGGTTTGTTTGCGTGAGCAGGAGTAGTAGGCTATGACACAGGGAACTCCATGGTAGGTTCAAAGATGTGCTTAGCAGCTGATAAGATTTGATAAGGGAAGTTAGAATGGGAAGGTCACCATATCCATAACGCGAGACGCAGCATCAGCTAGGCGTTAATTCCAGCAAATGATATGAAGAGGGAGGTGGGGGCGGCGACAGCGGGTGACGGGAAGTGATAACAGCTGATAGTGGCTGATAAGGAACGTTGCAGTTGGTTTCAGTCAAAGTGTTGGAGCCTTTACACTACCAAATTATAGAGTTTTAGTGATAGCGACACTGTTGACGGGTGACAGGCAATCTTATCAATAGACAAGAAAGGATATTGGGACATTCTCACGACATCTATGACCACTACTGCTAAATATTGAAGGCTCAGTGGGCTAACTTTAGTCATCATTTCTGCGATAGCCGCAAGTATAAGCGTTTGCTAAGGAGTGCAGTATCTGCAGGGTTGCTTTATCTGTTACGATTCGACCACTATAACGCTGTATCAGCAGCCCAGCGACTGAAACAGTTCCGTTTCCATTACGGAGCGCGCCTGGCAAAGCCAGTCCAGCTAGCTAGCCGAGCATAAGAAAAGAAGAAGATTTCGCGTTCAGGCGGGCGGCGATTCGAATGCTCAATGAAACATGCAACATAGAAGCTCTACCACAACCATGGCAGCTGTAGGAAAAGTCCCGGATAGCAGTACCTGCAGAAAAATCCATCATTGTCTAGCTTTGTTTACCGGCCATATGAAACGGAGCAATTCTAAAAGGGTGAGCCATGTAAGGGTCGCAAGTACTCTCAACCAACAGTGGATTGGTTTCGTGGAGAGATGTCAGTACACAAATGTTGGCTTGTGGAACTGTGATTTACCATGGATGGTATGGTCGAGACAAAAGCTCCAGACGAGGCCTTTCACCCTGCTCAGTCCACTCCACACCTGGTTCCGACTGTGAAACTTCCAGCCACCTCTTCTGGTCCACATCTTGGGGCGTTGAGAATCGCGACGATGACCTTCAAGAAAGTATGGTCTCGTCACAGAGATATTTGAGTTTCTTGCCCAGAAAAATCTCCAATCCAATAGAATGGTTCGAAGCTAATCTCTTGTCGCAGCTTGATGATAGGTGCGCAGGCGACCAAAGACTGTGCAAAGCCGAGTTGTCACATCACTCTCAACCGCAATCCTGTGATTGACGAGGTTGACGAGGATGGGACGAAAGAGTCGTACACCCTACTTCAGCTGCGAAGTTGTAACAAATCGGGCAAAGCTATCAGCTGAAAAGCTGTAGCAAATGGACCCGGGACCGGTTCTGAGCGCTGATCTTCCAATTGCTTTTCCATAACGCTGAAAAGTGATGGTTCATAGAAAGTACACTCCGTCTTCCGGAGATGGAGAGCGTGCCTGCTTCACTACTCGAAAATGGTGTAGGATGTCTTCCTTGTGAGACATTCTGACACGAATGAATGCTTACCGTATGTTGTACTGGACAAAGATATGACTGCAACCTCCTACAAAGAATGCGCCAATAAACCTTGTTGCCGCCCTTCACCGTCATGAAGTGCGCAGCCACACCATCCACATCTCTGGGATATGGAGAGTATCAAAATGACAAGCGAAGAAATCCACCAAAGGCGAGCATCCACTAAAAGTACACTCACTAGCGGTGCGATTCGGACGAGAGTCCAACACTTTCTGAGCTAATGATGGGGATTTGATATGGCAAATAAATGGAAAAATACACGACGAATGTGAGCAAAGCAACGACAGTGAAAGAAACGTGTGACGAAACTCACATCCTTATAAATATTTATGTTCATTTATTATACTTTTCGAACGTCTTTATTTACTTACTCACTTCTTCCTCATAATTCATAAATTATTTATTTATTTGTAGTTTGCTGTTATGGAATAGCTCACGGACTTTTATTACCATCTTAATGATGTCCCCTATATTGCACTCTCCAAAAATTTGAAAGAAAAACAGGATTAATTGCGTGCAAGCTATACTCTATCAGGTGGACAACTGAACGAAGAGCGTCGTTACGTCAAAATGGGTCGCCCGAGGTAGGATAACCTTTTGATTTGGAAGCACTGCAACTTCGACAAGGATCCATTAAACTTCTACGGCAAGCAATAAACCTTAGCTGGTTTCAATACGTCCTCGAGAAGATTGGCACTGAGAGCTGCTATGAGGCGCTGGGTGAACATAGAGTCGGTTGCTTTTTCATATAGAGGTCGCGAGAGCAACGTCTCCCCCTTTTTCTTGAAGAAGGATTCCACGATCAAGTATTATGCAAAGTGGGTGTTCATATATGAACCAGTAGCCGATAAATGACTTTTTGGTGAAAAGAAAAAAGCAAAAAGAAACTCCTACATACCCTCACAAAACCATTCCTTGACAGTCACACAAGCTCATTGTGCGAAATCTCTAGAATTGCCGGCAACTCGACACCCTGCGGCCACCGTACAGCCCCTGGCTCCAAAGAAACAGCGTTCGAAAATTTCGTTTTTGGAATCAGGGTTACGGTAACAGTGCACCATGCGCATTTCTACATACCAATACGGTTGCGCCACTGCTTAGACTGAACAGCGCCAAAACACATCTTGTCTTGCGAAGTGGACTGCTATTGCTTCCTTGTTCTCAGCAAAAGTATCTATGGAAGCTCAGTGAGTCGCAAGCCTGCGAATTTTCACACGCTAACCTCTCTGCGACGAGCACATTGGATCGGCCGATAACGCTGCAGGAAACACGCGCGGTAACTAGCGGTGTGAGCGTTGTCTTGTAGCCTGAAAACGTTGAAGCACTGAAAGGTTCCATGTCTCGGACTGCTCCAACTCGCACAAAAAAGCTACCTCATTGCGAGTACGGACCAAGCTACCAAATGCACGGAATCATTCTGTGGATAACCCAGTCGCAAGCATTTGTATTTGCCAACTTCTTATTCTTTCAGAGTTGTTCTATAGTAATGCACGCAGGGTACAGCATCGTGATGTGTGAAATGGTGATGCTAATACGACCCCCCCCCTGGAAGAGGGTGTCGCGACGACCCCCCCCCCCTTTCCCCGACACCTACCTGCCACTTTCCTACATGTTTTCACCTTCCTAGCATTTTTTTTCCAATATATTTCGACAATGTGCTACTTTCTTTTCTCCCCAAAATTTTTCCGTCGAGCGGGGGGAGGGTGGAAATCCTTAGAAATCAACTACTATTCTCAACTATCGGAAATAGTAGTTGTGTGGAACTTTGGCGGCGCCACCAAGTTGCTGCACCAAGTAGGGGAGTATACTTTAGCCAATATGAAACGGGAAACCACGAAAAGTCAACAATTGGGGAAAATTTTTCTTCAAAGCGGCAAATTACTCTCGCACATACGACCCCCCTCCCCAAACAACAACCAAATACGAACCCGCTCCCCACCGGCCAAGTACGACCCCCTGTGTTTCACACAATGATGCTGTACCCTGAATGCACGACTCTGAAAGGATCTGCCTGACCCACAATGATTTTTCTTTAGAATAAAACTCAGGCTCCCAGGAAGAAAATTCTTATCCGAAAAAAAACTTGTTCGGTACCTTCTCAAAAGCTACGAATCTGCTCGGCACATTAAAACTGTTCGAGAAGGTTGTAGCTGTGATTAGTGCTCACAACTGTAACCTCCACTGACCCCGTGAAAACTGTGAGATGTTATTTCTTAATCTATTATGCACATCTAATTGGGTTGCAAGTAGTATCAACAAGTACATCGAGATGACGTGACATAAGAGAATTAAGCAATTGTCTTGAGCGGATAATAAAGGGAAATGGAAACTATACCATGTTAGTGGGCCAGAAAGTGCGCATGCTATTTCTTCTCAGAGTCGCTGTCATATATGGGAAGGTTTATTAGTCGTTGGCACGGAATAACATTGTGGGTTAATATTCTGTGACCTTTTGTTGATCATTTTAACAGCTTTGTATAACATACCACTCTATTCCATAAGGGACTGCCTCTGTGTGCCGCTACGTCGGTATGTAGTAAAACATAACGCGTTTCTGAGCGCTTTATCTCGCACGTTCGTGTGACGGAAGTGTTGCACTCTGTACGAGCGGGTGAATGAGCATCTGGAGGGCAAGGTTAGTTCACGCTTGTCAACTGCCTTCGAAGTTTATAGAGTTCAAATCCATGCGGAGAAGATCTTGAGATAGCGGTTGAGGTACAAACTTCCGTGCCAAACACCTCGAGGCATTCCGGATCTCCAGGTTAATGATCCAACAATTTGACTTATCGGGGTGAAAATGCGCTCTACATCGGTTCTGCGCGAGAACTAAAACTTTATATGCATAGCTGGCACTCCACGAGGAGTACTGACAAACAGTTCGACTTGATCTTACAGCCAGCTGTTGAATCAAGTCGGACTGTTTTTCACCAGGTCTTCATCAACAGGAATTCTCCTCGAGGATTGTGCTGAGTTATGGTAAGTGGTCTTACTCGGGCTTGGACGGAGATGGCAGTTTTGGTGTCGAATATCACTAGTGCTCCAGAGACGTTCGGTTAGATAGCGTCCTGTCAGACACGGATGGAAGCTTCGTCCACCGGAACGTTACGGTTAAGCGATAATGCTCTTCTAACAGCCACGAACAAGACGCTTACACACTCATCCACCCCGGTAGTAGGTCTAAGTCAACTGTGTTTTGCGGATTAGCCTGAAGTGACCATTTAGAGGGGCTGTCTATATCGTTCAAGCACAGGAGGTTCCTTCAGGGAAGGTGACCTGGAGGCCTTTCTATAAACCACTTTACTAGTAGAACGGGTGACAGGTGAACCTCATTGGTCGACATCCTGAAGGTTGTTTCTTATCGTTTCCGCGACGTCACCATACGTGTTTACGACCCTTGTTGGACCCCCCTCAGCGTTGAAATACGTGTCGTTGGATGAGTATCGTTTCGAGAATCGATCTCTCGGCTTTCTAAGGCACTACGAAGAAGGCGATGACGTTGAACGTCGAGTATAAGGTCCAGTCTAAAAATAATAATTTCGTTAACACAATCTTGGTGTCGAGCTAAATCAATTTCCTGGACCTACCTACCCATTCGCTGAAGTTTACTGAGTTCACTGACGGTATGACGACTTTCTACCCAGTGGTCTTAGAAACGTATTGTCACCGACAAACGAAAACGAAAAGATGGGATGATCGAAAACGACTGGAACGGAGGTTGGTCGAAAAATTTCTGGGAGAATGAAAAGCAGAAGTGCAAGGCCGGTACACTTTCGGAAATTTCTATGCGGAGAAAATTCAATATACAACTTTGGAATAGAGTTGAAAAAACTCGTATCACGAAGTGACGCAAATTATTTGCGCGGCTTCATGGCGGTCTTCATTTTCACTTGGGCTTTTTTTCCTGACAAGCAATTGAATGCAAAATAAACTCCCAGCAATTTGTATTCCATCACTGTCTTCAGTTATTATATAATCTAATATATAGAATTGGATTAGATCATTATTGATAATACATAGACTTGGGCGACCTGAAAAGCGTTTTCAATTACCGCCATTACCTCCAATGAATGTAATTGCAATCCTAGGATTAGGCTAAACTTGCTCTTATGACCAACTTGAGCCCCAAGGACACAAGTGTCACACTCACCGGGTAGCAAAATTGCTTGCGTCATGTGTAACAGGCTCCTGCACCCTCTCGCCCTCTTTGGCACCACAGTTCGCCCTGGCGATGACGTTTGAATACGATTTTTGCACGAAAAAATAACGGTAACAAAGGCTTGTAATGCACGAGACTACCTCCGGTTCCAGATCTTAGGTATTCTGAAGGTTTTCTTTGCCTCACATACTACAAGTTGAACACGTCGTCAGCTAAAGAAACATTCATATTATCCTTCAGAGTACCATAAAGCAGAAACACGTCGATTTGTAATGGGTGTTCAGAGATCACATTTCGAAAGGCCATTTCAATCTACCCTTTCCCTCTTGAGCCAGTGGGTAAGATGGGTGATAACCCGTTAGATAACCCGTCAATGTTAATGGAATGTAGAAGCACCAATATCCACGAGTCCCTAATTTTTCCTGTATCCTCCCCGAAAGGTGAGTCAAGCTTCACCAGTGAAAAAAGTTTGGCTATATCCATGTTTTTAGACAGCGCGA
>MU930151.1:1700-23802 GCA_036418165.1 Cooperia oncophora
TTCTAGGGAGGGGGAGGTGCACTTTTGCCATCTCCATCGAGCCTCTTCTCGAGTAGGTTTTACCATGATGGCTTAACGAGCTTGCTCCAGCTTCACATGCAGGTTTCACCAGAGTGACACTTGTAAACCGATTTAGTGAAGCAACGAAAGCTCAAAATGCCCTCCCCTGCGTCAAACTGCGCCCCTTTTTGGTATTACGAGCATACTTCTAGAAGCGTCTTTGAGAAAACGACGGTGGTTCAGAGCTAGAATCCTTTCTCAGGTTAAGAGCGAGTTGCGACGTCTTGGAGCCCATGGAGGTGACTGTAGATAGCGACTTAATCCACTGTTCCAAAAAACCCATGATACTATTCCGTCAACATTTGTGAGTTTAACTCAACCTGACCTGCCATTGTTTGATAACAAAGTAAGGGTTCATTGAGCGATAGGGATAGAACAAAAGGAATCTCACGTTTCCCTATTTTTCAAATCCGGAAGAAAAATCAACACATAATTCCTCTAGAAGTAATCAACACCAGTTTTCATATGAAGCCAAACTCACTTTTCACTTAGGCAGAAAACGAGAGCCATAATGAGATCACTCTGTGAAGAGAACAAAGTGTTGCTGTTAAGAAGCATGCTGCGATATTCCTCAGCGGCTACTTTTGCGAACGTAGGTGAAGCACCTCTCGCAGCAACTACTTCACAGAATGACGCTGCAGACGTCTTAAGTCCGTAGTCGTCCGAAGTTGAGCGACTCATTTGATGTTTCAATAACATTCCCGAAACATGAGCTAAAGTGGTCTGATCTGCATGCAAAAGGGAGATGTTGATGATTGTCTGAAACAGCGCTCATAAATCTGCAGAAGTAAGTCTATATGCTCGGCATTCTACCTGTCTGGCATGACGACAGAGCGCTGGCCGGAGTGAATCTAGTGAAAGTACAGCTGCATGGAGCAGTCGTGGAGTAGCTTCAGTCCAATCCACATCAGATGATGCTCGAATTATATCACATATCAAAAGAAGTGAGACTTGACTCCTGTAACCACAATGCTTGCAGTCATTCAAAATTCTAGCAAAACTATTCCGCAACCTACTGAAAATAAAAATACAACAAAAGGTCTACCTGGTGAAAAATTGAACTGGCTGAGTAGTGGGTGGCAGATAAGTGCAGAGTCTTGAGTAATAACCTCCGTAAGCAGGCATTGGAAGGAGGCGAACCCCTTCCTTGTTAGCATCTTCTGATGCGGCAGCAAAACGATCACCCATGGGAGAGTCTCGCATAGGTGAATTAACTTCCACAACAGAATCCTAAAACACCAAACTCTCAAGCTATAACAAAAACGGTAGAGTGTATTAAACCTCACTACCCGACCTTCTTTGCTTCGGCATCATCCTTCCAGCGATAGTATGGAGGAATATCGGACCTTTCCAGTGTATGGCGTGCATTATCCACAGACGAGGATAGCTGCTCCAATAGCAAGGCAGCGATGCGATTCCCCACCACACCAGCCAGTATGACGCTTACTCGTTTTGCCTGAATTTCGAAAAAGTCCAACAATTCAAACGGTATGCTAAACAAATGAAAGCCAACATCGATGAGAAATACAACTTACATAAGGAAGAAGTGCCTCATGTGACAGTACAGTGACTACGTAGAGGTAATTGAGAATCACTGGCAAATTCGCAGGAAATGACAGAGCAAGAGCACGCCAAAGTTCAGCCAGCTCGTGCTCATGATCAGGAGCCAAGCATATCGTTAAGTACATCAGATTATTCAACAGCAATTGCGTAGCTTCTTCCGATCCCCATCCACGAGGACCTAAATAAATAGAGCCTTTCTTCGTGATAAGCATGTCGCAGCTTTCAAACATGATAAACTGATGACGCATCGTAGAAGTCACCGTCCCAACCCTTCCTGGATCTGAAAGAGAGTATGTGAAATTGAATCATCACCTTCACATGAATCTTCACCAGCCATCGGATCAACAAGTTCAATATTCTCCACCCACGCATGCAGGAGAGATATTAAGTAGGTTCTGTTTTGGCTTCGAGCCCCTTCTAGACGACTCGAAACTTCTGAAAAGGATTATTCAGCTCCGTAGCGGTCGGAATATGGCATTAAAGGTGCAGAGGCAGATAGGAATTTGTCGCAGCTATTATGCGACGCTCCGCGTGTTAAAAACAATGCCCTGGGTACTAACATTCGAATACAACATTTTCTGTGATAACAGGACAAGCTACGAAGAGGCAGAAGAAGCTTAGGCGCGAGTTGCGAAGACTTTAAATGAGGCTCATTCGTTTCAAGTGAATGATCATGTGTGAATGGCGAGTAGAGAATCTTAAGAGGCAAAGAGCATACAATCCACGATGAGGAGCCTTAGGCTGCGTTCATACTTTGCGGCAGCATCTTTCAGCATCCACCAGCGAGCACTAGCGTTCCGAGCATCGGCATCAGCGACTAGAAGTATATAGATATCGACCGAACGTCTGCCAGAGTTCACCAGCGTCTCAAGGGCGAGGGAAGTCGAGGTTTCGATCTAGCGTCCGCCGGCGTCTGAGTGTCTACCTACAGCGTTCACGACAGCGACCGGGAGTAGAAGACGGGGAATGGGGGGGGGGTTGCAAACAGCTGGATTAGGCATGCGAATTGTGCCAATGTGCAGCTCGACACCGCACAACTTGCTCAAGCACAGAATTATGGGAATTCAATGTAAGTTGTTGTACCATACTCTTCACTCATGGTACTTGTTGAACGCTGGTGGACTCTGGCAGACGCAAGGTCGATACCTATATTTACCTAAGCCTCGAGACGCTGGCAGACGCTGAATCAATATCTATACTTTTCTAGCCGCTGACGCTGCCGAACACTCGGAACACTTGTGATGGACGCTGGTAGACGCTGGACGCTGCCGCCCTTAGAGCTACGCATACAAGATTGGGAGAATCACCAGCAACCCCACGCGATAGTTTTACCTTTAAGGTACTCTAGATAGGTCTAGGTTGATGCAAAGGCTTATAATTGAACAAAACCACTAGGAAGCTCTTACGCAGCGGTCCTGAGCTCATAATCATATAAAAATGATATATTAATGATATAAAAGTACCGCTGAATATCGTAATAGTGAGGTGTGGATAAGCATTTGCTAAATTCCGGCAAACAGCTTGTTGATCCATTGGCAGACAATGACTGTGAGTGTCGGGAACAACTGTAGGTCTCAACTGGACCGGTGGTGTTACCGTAATGTTATTGGAAGCTGGACCTAATGGCGGTGAGACTACCATGCTACTGAAAATTAAATGCGTAGAGAAATAATCAAAACAAAATAGAGTTCAGCCTTACTTGTCGAGAAACTGCCTCTTGAGAATTTCGATCATATGCACTGCAGCATCTGTTACAGCAGCGTCACCAAGCATTGCTTGGCAAAGGACGAAGAGGGAAATGAATTCGCATGGGAAATCACGTTTGGAGAATACCCGAACAAGAGCTCGGAAGCACCTTGCCGCAACCACACTTGGCTGAGAGTAGCACTGAGACATCAGCCAATCCAACAAGTGACTGGATTCATTCAATTCCAACATCCACGCTAGCATTTCCTCAACCTCTCCTTGCATCTAAAATCGGAAGAATAACTTATCACCAGGCAACAGTCTGACAGTAATTTTGAAAACTATGATAAGAACAAAAAATCAATTAAAAATTTAAAAAATAATAAATAATAAGTAGAAATGAAAACCGGTCAGAATAATAATTATTATTATAAATAGTTCAGATCGGTCAAGATGTGATCTACAAAACAGCCAAAGCAATCTCACCGTTGTGTTCGCACTCGAAACGAGCTTTTCCAGCCAACCGTAAAGGTAGCCATCTTCGCCTATCGACTTTTGTGTCTCAAATATTCGCCCACAACTCAGCAAACGTGTCATAGCCAAAGCTGCTTTCTGTTCCACATATGATCCTACCTGAAAACGAAGGCATTTTCATAAAATGAAGACTGACTTCGTTTAAAGACAGTTTCCGCTGTCCAAGCGGCTTCCGCGAATGCCTTCGACGCAGTATGCACTGGCTTCGTTGGTCACCAAATGCATAGAATTTACCACTTTCGTGCACTCGAAACCGGCAAGATAAAGAAAGCTAAGAGACGCATATGTTGCGAACCATTGACTACGTTAATTTCGTTCTACAAGACAATCCGGCCTTACAACGAATCCGGTGGTGTACATAGCGTTGCCTGAAGCATCGGTAGGTAGATTCTGCGCTTCTGCCGGCGGAATATGGTTGCAGTCAACTCTATGGCTGACTGGATTTGCCTGACATCTCGACAAACTCCGCCAAGTGCGCACTGCTAGGTCTGGCTTCAGATGTCCCATGGTTTTTTCGCTTCTTTCTCTATGAGAGGATTATTTAATGTTCTACTTTGGATCATAATTAATCATACTTTCCCGCAAAACACTCTGATTCAGTCGGATGGTCGTTAGCTATTTCAAAAATCCTTTCTTCAGACCAAAATCCTTGAGATGTGTGTACGTATAAGAAAAGCCCAGTCAGCTTCGCAAAATTCACATTCATCACACATCAATTTTCACGATTCTTCTATGTCGGCTGCAATTGTTCGGACTGCACCATACCATTAAAAAGGGTAAAAAGCATCTGCCTTCTTCTCGTACCGGAATGAAGAGTTCCCTCTACTTCTCAAGGGCTGGATCATTATCCTTATCAATTACCACAATCAGTTTGCAAAATGGAGGCGCATCCTTGTCACCACTGCAAATGTCGCCGATCCGTAACTAAAAGGAATATCCTATATTTTGAGCAGTGCGAGGAACAATGTTTGCGGGAGTAACAGACCAAGTCGCTTTCAAGATTGCTTCTATAGCGATCTATAAAATCCGCAAATTCAAAGGACCTCAATTGCCATTTACATCGAATTAATGTGGCAGTCGAAGACAGTCTTCGAAATATCGCAATCTGAATCAGGCAAATTGTTTCAGAAGTCTCGGCAAGGACTCTTTTCAAGCCGTCGCAAATAGCTCTACCTCAATAATGCGAATTATCTGAAGCCTCAAAAGATCCTTGCGCTTGCGCCGACGTACATTTGTTTCCATCTGGAATTTAAGTACTTACTTAAGGGATGGGATTTTTAATGCATAAATGTAGGTCTGAAAGATTATAATATCGTGTGGGCGAACAGCACCTTTTTCTCCATTGCGTCCCTCAGTATGCCGCGCTGATTTAGGTCTTCCAAGAATGTTTCAAATGCCACAGCATTCAAAGATCCAATTCCTGGAAAATGCGTCGGTTATATTGAAGCGACAATGAGGTTAAACGGCAAAGATTGGAATTCGATACATCGGAACTCCGACTTTATACGGTGAGGATGAATTCTGCGCGAGTAATCATCAGAAAGAAATAAAGAGAAGATCCACTGTTCAAATAAAGAAAAAGCTAGGAATGAGTACTTAAAATGATAAGGGACAAGGCTATATCGCAACTTCAATAAATGAAGCAAATTTTCGAGGAACTGCAGGAGGAGGCGTTTGACATTGAAAACAGAATTCCGCACAACCCTCAAACGTAACCAGCTCCTGTGAAAAGCCACTTACCAAGAACAACGCTATCGCGAATATCAATCATATTTTCCCATCTTAGCATTGCAGCGGTTTTCGTGAACAACTGAGGAAGTGTGGCAGTAGAAGAAATACGAGAAGTGGTCCGTAACGACGATGACACGCTTCTCAATACGTCGGTTTCCATTCTGAAGCGCACTATTGGTCATCTTGAAACTACATGAATAAATATCAAATCACTTACGAAGAAGTGGGACTAAAACTTCTTGATATCAGGCTATTATGGTTGTGAGGCGACGGTGCAAATGCGCAGCAAAGCACGAGGTATTTCTGCCATAATGAAAGGCACCCATCCTGACTTAGAGCCTCGCCACATACTGACGATCCCTTACTTTTGCTGCCGCGAAGTAGAGAAGCTCGATTCTCGTTTTGTGGATTGCTGAAATAAGTCTTGAGCTTGCAAAAGACAGTTTTATTTACTCGAGCGAATGTCAAAGACAAGTTTAAATCGGACCAGCAGTTCGGAATTGCCACTATTACCCTATACTGCTCCAGTCGTCCATGATCAGGCCAGTTTTTAGGTTAGGAGTAGGTTTCAGACCAACTGCATGGGATATTCGCGTTCACGAGGTAAGACTACCCCAGGTTTCAGTAAATTTGGTGATGAGGCTTGGGCAGTAAAGGGTAAGCGGGGAAAAGAAAAAAGAAAAGCGAAGAAGAAAAAAAGCTAAAAATAAAGAAGGTGGATCACGACTGAACAGTGATGGATTGAATCGAGAAAAGAAAAAACAGGGGATGACCGCGAACTCGGCACCGAAAATACATATGAAAGCGAAGTAAAAATAAATTGTAGTATTATTCATCCTTGCAATGTGAAGCAGAAGCTAATGCAGATCTAAGACTTACCTTGGGTCTACATACGCATTCACGGCCATCAACCTGCTGAAAAGTACAGGCCAAGCGTTGGCCACGGCAGTTGGACACCTAAAGCGAACTTCGTTGGATAATGTCTTGCAGACAATCAGGGCGTAAAGTACCTTGAAATGAGATGCTTTCGCTCGGCATATCCACTTAACGCACAAGCCCATGGATCCCATTGGAGATACTCATTGCCTTTGTCACTGTTCACCTTAACAACAGGCTCCTTGACCTTCACAACAGTGGTCTATTACCAGGTGATTTGAAGTTTCATGACTTACCAAGCACACGTCAGAGTCGATGACAGCGACTTTATCACAAACTGAAGTGAAGTCAAGATTCCAGCTCATCTAAAATGTTCCACTAAATTCTGTAAAACTGAACGAGAAAACAATAAAAACCGACTGCCACAGATAAGCATGATAAGGCTACATCAGTGGTTTGGAAAAAAACAGAAAAGACTAACTCTCTCATACAACGGGACATGTTCTATGTACTTTCGAACGACGTATGGGGTAGCTTCATCAAGAACAGTTATAACCGGAGTGTCTGCGTTCTGAAAAGGGGAAACCTTCAGCAGGGAAACTAGAAGAGAATTCTAGTGAAAACTCACATCAAGAGCCAATATGGATATGATTTGCTTCACCTCCTTCAGCAAAGAGATTGCAATCTTCTTCGGCTGAGGCCTGACAACGCAGGAATTAGGAAAGTAACTTCACGCAAAAATGCTCGAAAAAAATTAGGAAAAGAAACTCAAAATAGCAAGCACCTGATTTGGCAAAGCATCACTAGGGCCATTCCTTCAACAGCATGCAAGACAGACGCGTAGTTGAGGAAAGTACAAAGGAGGAGGAACCGTATGAGAATTCTCGAGCGAGTTTGATTCCTTCAAAGATGAATTTTAATAATCATTAAGTGAATAAGAACATTTGCGTTGGCTGTTGCGCCATCACTTTTCCTTGCGCTACACCTATCGAAAAGCCAAAAGCTGTCCTATTATCTATGAAAAACCTTGAATTCAGAGGCTCGAAAACTCAACTCTTATCCCTACAGCATCACGTTATTGAGCCTCGGCAGCTGATATTTTGACTTGCTAGCGTCGCAGAATCAGAACAATAATATTGAAGGACCGGCTTCCCGTAAGCCATTGAGGGTTGAGCCCCCCCCCTCTTGTCGTAATGCATTAGGATAAAATTACAACTTTAAAAGCGTCCGTCCTTGAAAACTTATACACTATGAGCTCCATGTGGGATAAAATCACCTTTTCCTGTTCCTTCTTTTTCTCCTGTAATGTAGCGGACTTCCAAGTGACGACCATCTGGTGTAGAAGACGAAGCGCCTCATCCAAAACCGCAGGATAAAAGTCCTTAAACATAACTGAAGTGGGGAACCGCGCCAAATACTTTGGGAGCAGAATATGCAACAATTTGATAGCAAAGATTTACCGTCAACTGGTTGTGTAACAAGGTGATCTCAGCAATAATGATTTGCTCTCTCCATTCCTTGGAAATTCTCCAAGCATATTCTGGAGAGTGTTCCCAGCCATTGTTCTGAGTTCTTCATCAACATGAACAGTTGTTCTCGTCAGGATATCTATGAGCTCCTGAACGGGGAGGGAATAAGTAGCACCTATAAAAGATGGTATGATATCAGTTTTCTGACGTACAGTATAAGTCATCGGTTCCGGTAACAACCGAGGAATGGCAGCAACACAGGTACGGAACAAATCCAGCTTTGGCTTCACGTCTCCACTGAAGTGATCACAAGTAAATTGCGAACAAATCGGACAAGAACTCCTTGTTATGTGAATAATCGAAAGAACACCCATAAAGCCTACCCTAGTAATTCCTCTGGTTCTTTCCCACGTTGAATAGCAGTCATCATAAGAGGACGGCCGACCTGAAAAATTACATGAAGAACAGTGAGCCCTCTTGACCTCCTGTGAATGCTAACTAATTATTTGCGGTTTCACTGAAGGCAAGTGCACGGATTAGAGGAGGCCCCAGAACAGGCCCTGGCGAGGCGCTTTTCCAAGGCGGGTCCCCACTAGAGCGCTCTAGTCAAGCTGCAGCGCATACCGAGCGCCGGACGCCCCGCTGGGCGCCGCCCACCCAAATGGTCCGAGGACCGATGGCTGGTGCTCACATCGCTTCATTTCGGAAGTACAATATGAAACGGCTGCGGTGCTGCACGGGCATATGAGTGCATACGTGCAGCGCACCTATCATAGCGATTACTGGCACGACGATAACGAGAAACTCGTCCAAAACTGCTTTTGAGTCGTGCAGTACAAAGACGTTTTGCAGGTTTACGACCGCTTCACTTCGCTTTTTCGCCCATTTTCTCACTATCTAGCACCCTGCTACCTATTAAGATTGAGTAGCAAATCATCGTGCCTTATGCAGTACTACAAAGAAGGGCAAAAAAACATCGCCAGCGAAGAAATAAAAGAAATCTGAGCAGCAAAAGAGCAGGACACCTACCTGTGTATCCAAGATTCGAAGAATGGAATCAAAAGCTTTGCGGCAAGGTATGTAGTACTGGTCAAGACGGCAGATTGACCTAAGCAATATCGAGCCGTTTAATGGGCGAGTAATTATCAGGGTTTTCTTTTCAAACCGGTTTGCATTGGTCGCCTGCGTTGCTGACTGGACCTGCAAGGGAAATCTCGAGAGAAAATACAGTTACATGAAAAGGCCTGAAAGCTCTGAGAAAAAAGTATATACATTCTTTTGTGGACAATTACCATGCAATATAAAGCGTAGCATTGCAATTAGCTAAACTCACCCATTGACTTGGGCATTGCCGGCGGCTCATCCTTCTGCTGGAGACCATCAGCAATAAGCCCATCAAGCATCGAAATTCCTATGTTCATGCCTCTGCAGGATAAAGAACTTTGCGAAACGCGATTTACAAGCCAGGAGATCGAATATAACATCCTTGAAAACAATCGCAGTTAAGCAACTCTGTTACGAGATTTTAAGAGCTTTAAGAAAACCTGAAAGCTCACCTTGAAAGCGAAGTCCAGCTTCTGTTGAGCGATGAAATGGATTATCTTGACGAAGATGTTTAAAGGTGCATCTCTAGGGACAATCCCACGATTGCCTTTTGGGAACAGACTTCCACATATCGATTCTAACCTTGTACGAGTCGCCGAGTTACCATCACAGTTGTTGCGAATCATGTAAACCCTAGAACGATTGATATAATCTCTTCCAGAAAACTTTCAAAAAAAATAATAGTCAAGAGCTTCTCACCATAGCAGCCTATATAGCGATTCCAGAGCCACTCGTGATATTCGAGAATCTCTATTCTTCAGATTTGCAAGGGTATTGTTCAGGAAAGGTACCCAGTTAGTCAAAAAGAACTGGCGTTGGCTCACACAGAGCAGACAAGTCAGAAGAGGGTATGCAGCCTAAACAGAAGTAGGTCCAGCTAGATCTACATCTCGCAAGACCTTGAGGGAAAGAAGAATCTCACCAGCTTGTGTTGCTTCTTTGAAGCCAGTTCACTTGTTGGTCCATACAGTTTTGCCAACGAAAGCAATTAAGGCCGGAATGTTTGCTTCACGTTTGATGTTGCTGAAGAAAAAAAAAGACATTTCAAACGTTATAGCTTATTTGAATGCTAAAATGGCAAGTGCACAAGTTTGGAAACGGAACCATACCGCAGCAACGGGTAGGAGGATTTCGACAAGAAGGCCAGCTACGGCGTGTTTAACATCCTGAAACAAAAAAGGTGAGACCAAAGAAAGTGGAAACAGATGAGAGAATGAGAACTAACCTTATCTTTCACCTCCAATAGAAATGACCCAAGGTCGTCCAGGAACTTAATACCCCATTTCAAAGTCGTCCACCTGGTTTGTCTGAACAAAAAAGAAAGATAATAACGCTACGAGCCTTTTCAAAAAAAGGGCCATGTTCTCACTTTAATTTTAACGAATTTCATAGCCATGAGAAGAGAGATCAAGTTGTGAGTCACAGCTGCCGAAGTGTCCTTTCTCAGATCAGATAATATACTCATAAATTGCCTGGAAGTGCAATGCGAACTCATTATAGTAGACAAGTGAGCTATTGAACATATGAATCCTCTACTAAGCCTTACTTATGGATCTGAGTGAAGTGAGTTTCCGATAAAAGCACCAATCACCTCTGCGTAAGTTTCAGCAACGACTAGACTATTCGTGTTATTTACCCCCAACGTAGCGCTGAAACATTTTCGAATTCTTTGATACATTATGGCAACACGGTAACCGGCAAGATAAAGCAAGCAAACAGAAACTCACGGATCTTTTATATTGTACTTGTTGAAAGGAGCTATCGAGAAGATATTTGACCTGCTGTTCACAAGCAGTCAAGTGAAATTCAACCTAAAACGACTGTGAATGGCAATGAACTGAAATCAAGATTACAGCTGCCCATACGAGTGACAACGGCAGTACTCAATTATGACTACCCCCATTTCCGAAACATCAGTTTTTATCATAGACTTTCACTTCTATAGGGCCAGGTTTGTGCTGAAGATGTTGATCCTATGGGGTAACCTGACATCCGTAGGCACGAATTTCTACGCCCCGCTCTGGTCCAGTGCTGTTTGGGCCGCAGTTTCGCTTTTGCTTTTAAAAGTTATTTAGCAAGAGTTGCAGAGTTATTGGGTTCAATAAATCAGACTCAATGACCCATATATTAAATGTTGTCAGTGCCGTGGCACAAAAAGTCGGAACTGGAAGAGTGTGATGTGTATCCCTGTATGCGTGATTTGTTGGATATGCGAACCGAGCCGGTTAAGACGAGAGATGCGGGTTCGAGTTACGGCATCTGAGGAACATGTGTTTTAACTCGAATAACGCAAGCACTTCTATCATCTAATTAGCTCCGAAAATCGGTTCTGAAGCCCGCGCTCACAAGCGCTGGCGAGAAAAAATACCATTAGTACCGCACTAAAATTGCTGAAGTGAAAGCAGTCCCCATTGGAGCTGTAATTAGAGCTTCTGAACAATGAATATCAGCATGCAGGATGTGCACTTACACCTATTTTGATGTGGCTAGATCGGTCGCCTACCACTAAACTAAATATGATTTTCGTGATCAGGACACCGACTACCCTTCGGGGGTTCGCAGGAAAAGCTTGAGTTTCCGAGGCAAAAATAGTTGAATAATACCACTACAACAAATCAAACTATGCAAACCTGAGGGAGAATCTCTATGAGAACTATACAAAAGTTAGTTCAGTGAAGTAGCTTTTTTTACAAGTTTCACACGGCTTGTCGCTTCTGAAGAAAAATTAATCCGAGACAAACTGGAGTAAAGAATTACAATGAACAGACTTACCCGGGAGTTATGCTTTCGTTTATTTTGAGCTCCCATTTGCCTGATGCCAGCCATCAAGCCTGCACAACTGATGGAGGCATAGTTCAGCGTTATTCGCAATGGCAGGGTATGGCATAAATTCGATCGTAGAGAATCCGCCCCCCACCACGTTGTAAAAGACTTGTTCAGCAGTTTTTCCTGAATTTTTTCAACATTACTGTATTCAGAAGATATGCGACTGACGAGAAAAGAAAATCACTACAAAGCCCATAAGCGAATTAATTCGAAACTTTGAGGCTTTCTCTACGATAGAAGTGTTAAGAACTTGATTGAAAGAAAATACTCTGAACAACTCACGATGCGCTGCTTACTTTCAAGTCACAGACTGCCAATTTTCTCTCCAAAGAGACTGAATCAAATCCGAAGATGAACGCGATTTGCCTGGCGCGAATGAGCCAGTGGGAGGTTGTTAGTCCAGTAACCGATACACCACCTGGTACTACTTTCGGGGAGCCCATCGGGAGCTTCTGCTGGCCACTGTTCTTAAGAACATATAAGTTGAAGAGCGGACTGGATTCTGAAAGTCACCGTTGTAAATACCTACAATTTCTCCCGGAGGCAGGAGCGGGAATGGAAGCGCAGGATCGCTTTTCGCCGGCGCGTTCTGTGTTCCGTTGGGTCCATTCTGGCTGTGAGCTGATTCGGCGTTGGTGAATTTTGGAAGACTTAAGCTCACATATGACCTGAAAACATGAAACACAAGTTTCAGCGCTTAACTAAAACTCCATTATACTACTTAGACAATAAAATGTGATGGTTACAAAAATAGTTCCCCAACAGAACGGTGCTTAAACAGTTGAAATATAAAAATCAATGTAGAAATATAATCTCATGTGAATTCAAGCTTGAGACTGCCGACTTTAATGCGTGTGGTCTGCAACTGCACCAATATAGTGTGCTACACAGACTGCAGGTTGATGCCGTTTGGACGCGCTGACTTTTGGCTGTGAGCTCATTTTTAAATTGCCTAAGGTCACCAAGTGCGCTGAAAACTTCTAAATAGAGTTAATCCAACCCCTCCTGTTCACAAAATAATTACATTCATGTTGTGGGCAGTGCGCTAATGGCGTCAGCCAGGACTAATAATCATAAAAGTTCTTTATAAGCGCAGCGGCCGAGAATATATGGTAAACAGGAACCGTTTAGAGTTACTTTATATACAAGTTTACAGCGGATTTTGTGAATTAGGCACTTAAAAATGAGCCTCGCAGCCGAAAGGTCAGCGCGTCCAACCCGACAGGAAAAACCAGCTGTGGCACTCATGGAGAGGCGCGCATGCGTTGACTGTGGGATCTCCCCATGCAATGGGTTGTATTTGCCGCGCAGGAGAGGGGGGTAAATTGGGGTTGAGAAATTGGTTTTTGATAGTTGATTTTTTCTCGCTTCACGAGGTTGTAAAAGGGGCGGGGGGTCGTAGTTGGCTCATTGTGGGAAGGGTGGGGGGGAGGAGTGTCCGTATTTTACTTTTTTCAGCCTTCTAGGAAGTGGTGTTATTACGATCCTCGACAGCAAAATTTTTGGGAAAAGTAGGGAAGTTTTCGGGAAATTTTGGAAAAAGTGGCAGGAAGTTGGGGAAAATCTGAGAATTGGTAGAAGGGGGGGGGTCGTATTATCTCGCGGTTTTCGAGCTGTTTGCATATGTACTGATTTACTGCCCTCCCCCCCTCCTCGACCGCTCGACGGCTCGATTCGATGAAGGAGGGAGCAGAGGACGGCGGAGGGGTGGGATCGTTACGAGCCCCCCACCCCCGACCAAAATCCCCATTCAATGATGTGCGCCCTGCTGCCCTGCATGAAACAAGCTGAAAGACATCCTTGGAGGTGTCTTTGAGAGATAGCTGAAGTGATCTTGGAGGTGTTTTGAGAGGTTGTTTCCTCATGTTTATCCCCACTGAAGTGCGCATACTTATTTCAGGCAATTTCACACTCTGTTTGCATAGAAATTCATTAACAAGGACGTCTCCATCGGTTTTAGGGCTAAAGTAATCTTTTGAAGTGGTGTTGTTGTATACCGTAATACTGGCTTACATAAGTGAGAAGCTACGTGCTCGTTTCTTTTCGTCTTTCAGGTTCTAACCTCTTGATTGGTGCGATGTGAACGATTGGAACCTTGGAACCCTCAGAACTCTCAAAATTACTTCTGTTGTTACATGGTAAGTATTTCTGAGTGTGAGATTCTTTGCTAAACGGCACTGGTCTCGTATGGGCAATGTGTAGCCTTACCCTTCCTGTAAACATAAGCAGTTTTCCTCATAAGCTGAGACCTTCATAATCTTGGGTGTCGCCTTTGGGTGCCAGCAGATTCTTCCCGCATTAATGGGGGAAGAAACTGTGTTCAGTTCACTGACAAAAAGAATAGGAAACGGACAAAGAATGGCAGCCTTCAGTATCTCAATTACCTGTTATGATTTTCCACAGATATTCCGCGAGCACTTGGCAAATTAATCCCTGTTCATCGGCCTGAGCAGGTCCTAACAGGACGCGTCTTGCTCGTTTGGGGAAGCTTTTGCAAAGTACGACCCCCTCTCCTCGAAGTTTCTTTCTCTGTACGGCATCCCTCCCCCTGCCCATGTACCTACCATCCTGCCACCTTCCTAAAATGCCCCAAGTTCCTATCGACTTTTTCCCAATATTCTGGAGGTTCTTCCAGTTTTTCCCCAAAAACTACCGTCGAGCAAGGGGAAGTGGGAAGGGGAGTGGGGCGGGGGGGGGGAGACGGGAGCGATACCTCACATGAAACAGGAAAAGTGAGAGAAGGGAAGAACAGAGGACAAGGGCAAATAAGACTTCCTCGCTGCCTTTGTTGGCCTGGGTGGGAGCCGATTCGCGGTCGACCCCTTGGACCATGCGTGCGATGAGCGTGCCACTTGCCATTACGCCCCCTCCACTTCAGATATGCTCGCTGTTCGTGCGATATTTCCATCCAACACAACTGTCATTTGTCTCATGCGAACATATACATGACTACGATTGTCCCAAAATAAAAATATCGCACTAAAAGCACAGGTGTCGCCACTCAATTGAAATAAGCAGTCACGCCCATCACGTCTCAAGGCTTGGAGGATAGACACTAGACGTTTCCGCTTCTCTACCAGGGCAGATTGGTATCGAAATAAACAAGATTACTGTGTGAGCCAGGATATGAGCTTATTCAGAGGGAGGGGAGTCCGGGGTGGGTGAGCCACTGATCATTTGTGAGAAGCTGGAGTGTTGAGGTCACAATGACCACAGAATGTCATATGGGCGAGAAAGTGCGCAGAAAACTGAACATCGACGCCTTTGACGGGGTTGAGTTCATGTTGCCTCTAGACTGTTTGGGATCCTCAGCCAGTAAGGGGGGGGAGTGGTATTTGTTACTGAAGAAATGTTTGTTGACTCTTTCCCCTTTCCATGCACGCTATATACCATTCACCCGCTCGGCGGAAATTTTTGAAAAAAAAAACTCGGAAAAAGCGGTAGAAATTTGGTAGAAGTCAGGAAGACGGTAGATAGGATGGGGCTAGGGAAGGACGTAGTTTCAAGGGGCCATATTTCGCAAATTTCCGCCCGACGGCAGGACGTGCTTGCTCTTCAGTTGCCACATGCTCGTCTAACGCGTACTAAGAAGAGAAGACTAAGAATTAACGGGTTCTTATCTGGGAGGTTTTCCTACATTGTTCTTTGCTGGGTATTGATTATACAAATAGGAGTGTCATTACCTACACTTGATATCCCGAAGATGGAGAAGGCGTGGCTTCGCACCTCATTTGAACGTGGCGCGTTTGGTGACGTTTTGCCGTTTAGGCACTATCGTAAACATGTCTTTGTCCAGCACCAGTCCGGATGACAGTAGACTCAAATGGAAACGTCGCACGAATAACGCACATCACGCCTTATTTGAAAAAAGTACGCAGCCACGCCCTATCAATTCCGGGATATGGGACGTATGACTTCCAGTAATGGAATATGTCTTTAATCAAACGAAATCTTATGGCAGACTTCAATATCATTACTAGCACCTCTTCAATCTTTATTTCTGACAAACAACAATCATCGCCATAGGAGATCTGTACGAGGTGAATAGTTCAGGAACAAATGGAGAAGTTTGTAATACCCGTTCATAAAACGCTAACCACAAAGAATATTTCAGTCACAATGAATAAAAGGCAATGCATGAAAGAATATCAAAAGTCGTTCTACATTTAAATACATGAATACTCTGCACGAAAAGCATTTTTTCGTAGACCGAGGGCTATCGCAGCTCTTACGATATGTCACAGTACTTCACGCCGCGGGCGGCCATGGTAGGCCTCTTTATTGCATCACAGCATGCCACTTCCGCCGCGTTAGTTATACTCAGCCAATTCATACTTCCTCAATTAACTCGCGTAATGGGCCTCATGTGAGATTCGAGAATATCTCTAATGAACTCATAGTTCACCATCAAATTCAGCAAGGTAGTGTAGATTATGAGGTATTGTCATGACACATGTCAGCCAGTATCCGTCCGCGCTCTTCCTAATCTGAACCGTGGTTGCGCCAAATCAGTCTCACATTTAGAAATTTATTCCCTGGGCTAACGAAATCCCGATCTCTGGTTAGCCGGCTATTTACGAAGCTTAGTAAAGCACAGCGAGAATAAAATCTTTTAGCTTGCAATATATAATGCCTTCTGGCCCCCATGTAGAAATTTTTTTGATGCTTCGTCTGGTGAATGAGAATTATCGGTTTTTACTATAATCACTGCTTGGCCCATTGCGGAGCATGTGCTGCACATATATAATACAGTACGGCAGCCAGAACACAAATCATTCCTCTTGACTTATGTGATCTAGTAAGTCCTAAGTTCCTTGTTTCTACTTTTTGAATCATGAGATCATACCTTACTGTGTTTCATGCATTAAAGTTTTACTGAATAAACTAACTCCTATGTTCTATCGTGAATTGAAAAAAATTGGGCTGACTATATAGAGTTTTATGTACCATTGCAACGGAGTCGGGGAGGGCATCAGCGGGTGCGCGGATGACGCCGCCTCGTGGCTTTACCTACTCTACTAGTGTGTGATTGAGTAGATGATGGCCTGTAAGGCAACACCAGTAGTGTAAAGGTCCGCATGGTCGGCGATCGCGTGAGTTGCGAACCCGCCTGATTGCGGGTGATATCAACTGTAACTAGTCGGCGATCCGCGAACGGGTACAGATAATTGGCCTAGTAAGTGTATGACAACAAGATCACACCGTCGCTGTTGATAAAGCCATGGCTTGAAGCGCTTTTCCTCCAGTTCTTGATCCCTTAGTGCAGCATTTTTCAGGGGTGGCGGCCATGGATTACAACCTTTCAACTCACTGGTGACCGTGATTCGTCCAGTTCCGCATCGCCATTATCATTCACAATGCAGAGGCGGAGTCATGGTTTGATGATACGGTTTTGAGTGAAGCGATGGGAATAATAATGACATATGCCGTAACGCTTGACTTTCATAAAGTGTCCTGCTTACTGCGTTAGGATTACCCTTGCTTTTGTGGGGAAGCCCTTGTAGTGCGGCCTGGAAGCAGATCTTCCAAGGTTAAAGGCGCATTTGAAGCTTGATGGTACCTGTTTCGATCCAGTAGAGGAACATGCATCATGGAATACCAGGATTTGAGTTCACTTTTTAGCTTTGTGGGCGGGGGAACTGGTAATCATGCACTGCATCAGTCCCTGAATAGGCAAGAAAGGGCACGAGTAGGATTGTGTCAAAAGAAGTCACCCACATCTCGACGTGAT
This sequence comes from Cooperia oncophora, assembly GCA_036418165.1. Lineage (NCBI taxonomy): Eukaryota > Metazoa > Nematoda > Chromadorea > Rhabditida > Trichostrongylidae > Cooperia > Cooperia oncophora. The sequence continues at coordinate 19,281 of MU930151.1, forward strand.
GATTAAAGGGTTGGAGAGCCCGCTTAGCTGATTTTTGGAATTTGAGTGATTAAGTTTTTAAGTTCTCTCAGTTTTTTAAGAGGTCTCTAAATGTTCCACGATGGTCGTGGGGGCGGAACCGACCTTCCTAATATTTACCTCATTGGTGTGCCATATCTTCCTAGGAGAACAAGGAGGCGCGGGGCAGCGGCGGCAAAACGAATGAGTAAGGCAGAACGGTGGGCACGGCTCCGCCTACGCTAGCAGCATGGAGTGTACCTTTAGCAACAGTTTCGATAGAAGAACATGCACTTATCTTCAAGGATTTCTTCCCTGTAAAAGGTTTAATTAACGTACTTAACTCAGTGGAGTGACTGACCGCTCTATGTCTGGCTTTTGCGAGGGCTTATCCACACATGCAAACACCAATTTTGGGTGCTTGGGGGCGATGGATAAGTACCTCGTTTTAACGAGGCAGCAGCTACCCTCCTGGTGGGGCATTTTCCTTCGGCGCTTGCAATCATGTCTTCGTCCAGTATAAGACGCAATTGTTTCGCATGGAAAGTATGCACACGAAAACATATTCAAAAGGAATACGCGGCCACGCCCTTTCCATCTCCGAGATATGGGGTTATAGGAGTGTTCCTGCGGCAACAGCTTGAAGGATCACATTGAAATTGAAATCATTTGTCCCTCGTTCTTATGTAACCATTTTATTTTGAGGGACTCGAAGTGAGCTGCTTCTATCAACAGCCGCTGTCTCCCCAGGAGATCACTCGGGTCGCAAAAAATATAGCTGACACCGATTGCACTTACCGTATTCATAGGTACTGTATCTTTTTATCCAAGATGTTCGGTCTTTAGATGTCTCATTAGGAGACTAATGCTTCTTGTGAGGACTTTGAGTCTTTCAGGTATTTCTCCCACACAATTTGTCGCTTTGGACGCCAAAGTTGGCGAGACGTTGTTCCATAAATGGCAGTGCGATAGCCGTGAGACTTTAGCGCTTTCTCAACTCTTATCTAACTTTTTTCTGATCATTTTTGCTGCCTTAAGCATACCTTCCGGACTTTTTTACGTTTGCAGCTCCTCAGTTCCACTACTTGGTTCATGACTGTTACGTGAAGTCCGATAAGAGCACGATACAGATTCTCGACAGCGAAGGGCAAGTTTGCTGACCAATCACAGAATAATTTTAGTAGACCGGAACTAAGTTTTTTCGTCTCTTTCAGATGTGAAATCGATCATCACTTCCTCGAAACGCCCAACTATTCTCGACTGGGCCACCCGCAAGAGGAAACCTACGTATTTCAGGTCAGAACCTTTCTCTTGGCCTTTTCAGTGGTTTATTGGTAAAAAAGATTTCAGGAGATGTCAGTATTCAAGTTCCCAGGCGAAGGAGATGTGTACTTCCAATGCAAGATATCACTGTGTGATATGGAAGGCGGAACAATGCCATGCACTAAACAAGTGGTTCGTATTCTTTCACAACTTTTGCTGGCGCCCAAATTTCCGCAAATAAACATAAGGCTGAGACAGCAAAAGAATTGAAGGTGAAAGTCTCCACACCGGTACTTTGGGCTGCATCACCCTAAAATTCAATTCCAGCTGTGAAGAGCGCTCTGACATTCTCTCGTGAAACGGCGCTGAGGCGCAAGTGGTGTAGTGACCAGCAGATCTGCTTTACGCCCCGTGCGCGTTCCGGAGGTCAAACCTCCTCTTCGCTCCGCTCAAAACAGCCAGAGCTTTCTAAGACATGTCCGTGGACCGTGAAGTAAGTAGCGGGCTTCGTATGGAAGAATTCAAACAGTGACTTACCTGTAGCATGACGCTGGTCCAGCGCGTCCTCGTGTAACGGCCCCACAACTCGATGAGCCACTTAGCCATTCCCAAAAGGGAGTAGAATGCGTGCCGAATCCCAAAAAGGAGTGATTAACGGCAAAAGCCTTGTCCTTCATAGTCCTTCATATTGCCTCTGAATCAAGTGGTTTCAGGGGCGGGAGGTGTTGCAGAGCGACCAGATGGCCGGCCGCTCAAGCTCATGCACGGTTCGGGTCATTTCTTGGACAGGCTTCAGCGCGGGAGGATAAAGACACTGACTTCTACTCTGCGTTAGTTTTGGCGCCCTTGAAGATTGCTGGCTGCTTCCTGTCCTCTGACAGCTCATACTTAACGAAGCTTTTCTGCCAACGGTAAACGTCGCCCGCCTCGCACATGAACGATTGAGTAGCTCACAAACAAACGCATAAACAGGTGACCGCGTAAAACCCAAGTTGCGGATCAAGTCACCAGGTTACTCATCGATATTGTAGAAAAAGCGAGGATGCTTTCTTCGATCGACCTATGGAAAGGTTTAGTCAGGCTGACCGGTATCTCTTTGCATAGGCCAAGCCTCACAACGCCAGCAGATACAGTCCCTTACGAGATGTGTGGCGGCGTATCGTTTGGCAGTTACTGTATTATATCCTCCGTATTCTATTACTCGTTTTCTACCACTTTTTGTCGCATACGCGTTTCAACAAAAAGGCTGAGAACGGCTTCAACAGTGTGCACACTCATACTGGCTGACACGCCCCACCGGTCCGCAATGATGAGGACTGTACTTGAATGAAACCGAAAGTGTGCGCCTGTCTTCGAGAAAGGAGTTCTTTCACAGAAAGCTGCAGCTATAATATTTTCTTAGCTTCTGTTCACCACAATAGACGGAGAAGTTTACTGGCTCCATGCTATCGTGATGAGCGTATATTCTATTATTTTCTTGTAATGTTGAGGAGTTACTTCACAGGCTTGATTTTGCTGGTATTCAATTAACATGACAACTTCTTAACCTTTACGATACTTATTATTATACATACACGGCGTACTGAACCGCATTTTCGGGCTTCGTTCTAGAAATTCTGCCAGAAACACCGTCACCCGCCTCGCCTGTAACACATGCATCTCCACGCCTCCTGGGACCTTCCACTAGTCATACATATCAGTGAGTGAAAGCCTTCTCCTGATCGTTCCGCTATCGTTCGTCTGCACAAAGCCGGCCGCCCACCCGCCACGATCGCTAAGCACCTCGGCATCCACCGCAGCGTCGTGTATCGCACACTCCAACGTTATCGAGACCTTGGTGGACTCCAAGACCGCCGAAGAAGTGGAAGACCTCGTACTGCTCGCACGCCGAAGGTCGTCGAGGCCGTCAGAAAGCGGATAGCAAGAAACGCGACTCGGAGCATCTCGACGATGGCTCGCGACATGGGAATCTCGCGGAAGTCAATGGAAAGGGTCGTCCACGAAGACCTTAAGATGTACCCCTACCGTACTCGGAAGGGGCGCGAGTCAAGAAGTGCCGACAGCTTTTGCTTCGGACGCGCAACAAGGGCCACCATTCGATCGTCTTTTCGGATGAGAAGCTCTTCACCGTCGAGCAGCAGTTCAACGCTCAGAACGTCAGAGTGATCGCAAGGAATGCCGAGGAAGCCGACAAGAAGGGAAGAGTCGTTCACCGGGCCGCACACCCTGCCCAAGTCATGGTTTGGGCAGGGGTGTGTGCCTCGGGGAAGACGCCGTTGATATTCGTCGACCCCGGCGTCAAAATCGACAAAGATTACTACCTGAAGACGATTCTGGAAGATGCTCTACTCCCGTGGGCGAATTCCCACTTCAACGGCCGCCCGTGGACATTCCAGCAAGATTCGGCGCCCGCCCACAAGGCCAAGGTCGTCCAAGCGTGGTGCAAGAGCGAACTCCCCGACTTCATCTCGGCAGAAGAATGGCCGGCATCGTCACCGGATTTGAACCCACTGGACTATAACTTGTGGTCCTACCTTGAGAGCAAGGCCTGCGCCACACCCCACCCCAATTTGGATTCTCTGAAGGCAGCGCTCATCCGAGAATGGGACGAAATCGACGACGCACTCCTGCGTCCGGTCATCGACGCTTTTCCCCAAGCGACTCCGTGCTGTCGTCCGTGCCAAAGGTGGCCGAATCGAGAAGTAACTTATGATTGTTAATGTACCAGTTGTTACTTAATAAATGTTATGTTCATGACTCGTTTGCACTTTTGCTTTCTGAGATATAAGGTGAAAACCTTGTCGCTATATTTATGGCCAACCCTGTAGAAACAATATAAGTTAAAAATTTCTAACTACACTTTTTTGGAAGAGATTCTCCGCAAACAAGGTCACAAGTGAGTTTTTTAATTAAGCGATTTATGCTGGTTTCAGCCGCCTCGTTGCTCGAAAAGGACTCCAAAGATTGCCTTCCGTGAGAAACGGTCTGCTTCTCTAACCGATTCACAATCGTTGCCGGTACCGCCGATTCTGAATGTCGATCAAACAGCTGGAAACCCATCAAGGATGAGATCTCGGCGAAATATCGCTCAGACCAAGAAGGGTTTCTACATGACACTCGATGTGGAGACCAGGTGAGTCGGAGATTTTGCTAACCAGTGCTTACCTCTTGGGCTTGTTAGATGTCGCTATGCTTTGCTATGCTGCGACATTGCACTACTGGAAGAGGAAGTGAGTATAGTACAGCCAGTGCACGTCGTAAG
>MU930158.1:0-32409 GCA_036418165.1 Cooperia oncophora
GCCACATATGTAAGCGCTGGTTCAGCAAGTTCAGTAAACTGTTTACATGTGAATACCGGACAATCTTGTCAACACCCTGTGAGCCTTGTTATCACCATTCAAGCAAACTCCTGTGAAACTTGTTTTGAGCTGACGTTCAAATGACGTTAGTACATTTCGACAAGGTTGACAGGAGTTCACAGGACTTGACAGGAATTGACAAGAATGGGAGCGTAAGGCACGTCTAAGAAAAGACGTAAGGAAAGGCAAAGATACATAGTCGCATTGATAAGCGCTTACAGGTGCGGATATCCTCGGATATGCTGACAAGAGGATAGTAATTCGCCCGCCCGCGCTGAAATGAGCGATCGCGCTGCGACGTTCGCGCCCGCCAATGACAATTGGTTCCAGCTTCGTAGATGGCGGACAACGGCAGTTCAAACCGAAAATAGTCGATGATTTCTATGATGATGGGGTCTACATGAAGTCCGGCTCCAGTCGACAGGTTAACACGAGTTAAGAAAACGCCGCGCCGATCGCTGCGCGCGGCGGAGCGGCAAATCACGATCCTCTTGCCCGTCTCCCCAATCCCTCCCCTCACTCTTCCCCAAGGTTATTAGCGCCTATATAATCTTTATCTGACTGTCGCCGAAGGCTAGCACATTATGTGAGCTCGTGCTCCACACCAAACGATGGAACTTCCGTTCCCCTGCGAAAAGGAAAGACAGCCCTGGTCAAATTTGGAGTCTCAAGTAGAGATTCACATATAAAAGATTTTGTTTGGAGAAATAAAGGAAGAAACACGCTCGAGCACATATCATCAAAGCACAGATAGCAAAGCATTCCGGTTTCTTCTTCTCGGTAGTGCTACGGAAGTAGGGTGAGAAATCATGCAGATTAGAGCAGAAATTGTCTTGAGCGAGATGAAATAGGAACCAGATGAAAATTTTGCTATTCATGTGTTCCCAGTACAACAACATGGAAATTTCTTTCAGCCTGGAAATATGTTCATTCTTCAGGTATGTGTATTCTACGATGGCAGGGAGTGTCTAGGAGGAGGTGAAGTGGAGAACGTTATCTCAACGCTCAAATACTGACGTTATTTGTTCTTTCCCTGGTTCCAGTTTTCCGGAGTCGGTTTTCCTTCACTCTAGCATGGACAGTGTGATATCAGTGAGGGAGTCAGCGAAAAAAAATTACTGTTGTTTCCAAGTCTAAGGTAGATTATGTCGATTAAGAGGTTTCCACTATGTGGCTCAGTCGACACGAAAAATCGCACGGCCCCTCATCAAGCTGAAGGAGTCATTGAATTGCTAATGTAGTGGATGAGGGTCTACACCTCATTCTGTACTTACTAGGAATAGTGGGCTAAATCACAAGTACTTAGCTGCTAAAAACATTGTTCATAGTGTGGACCCTGCTACACTTTTCTTGTATTAAGAACATTGCTGTACAAATACTTGTTTTATTGGAGATTGTATTACATTATCGTTTCGTTGTTGTTGGAACTGATTTATAGTTTGTTAAGTTTGCAACTTATATGAAACACCAAAATAAAAACTTTGTACAGCGCAAGTTGTTGTCTGAATACACAACCTCTCCTTCCCGATTATGGATGAAAAACGTGACCTTTCGAGACGCAATCATACAAGCAACTTAGTTTATCAAGGTTTTACAACATATGAAGCTCAGGTGAATGACCTTTACACCAAAAGGTGAGCCCGGCTGGTGCGCACAGATATCGCGCCCCAATCCAACTTTTACATTTTGGCGGGAATTTTTCGAACTCGAATCGTTCGAAAATTTGAATTTCCTTTTGAGCCCCTCCGCGATCCGGTTCACCTTGAATTCCATCCTTATCGGCGACATGTTGTTTACCCAGCTCGGTGCTCTTGTTTCATTCATCAAAGGATTATCATCGCATGAATAACTCCTTTTCCCTACTTTCAGTCCCAGATTAGGTTTGTGCATCACTACATCGTCTGGTGCTTGCTTCATTTTGGGCGTTAAGTCTCTTGCATATATTATTCGACACTGATTTTAGGATATTTTGTCCTCTTGGATTTGTTTCGTCTTTTGTATCGATGGTAGGCACTCTTCGCTAGTTCTGAAAAGATCGGATTCGGAAAGCTGGGATGTAAAAAATGGAAAGGCCATTCGAGTACACTTTTTCAGCAGAACTCAGACTCCGAAAATCATAAGCAGAAGCTCTTTGATTGCTCTTCGCTTATAATCCTTCTATTCTATAAACCAGTAACTTTGTGTGTCGGTTTGTATGTTTGTATGTATGTATGTATGTATGTCTGTCCGTCCGCAAAATGCTTCACGGGTTCGAGTTCGCTGGAGGAGAAAACGACCGCTAGGCAAACCGGAAATCGATTGGTGCGGAAGTATCAATCCAATGTTTTGATCGTGATATCGGCCTCCGCTATATAAGACAACCATTCGGTACGCTCCGAGCCATTGCACGAGCTGCTGGCGTGGCAGCTGGACGTGTGCTCGTGCGGGGGCAGGGTGGGGTGGGGCCGATGGGGGGGGGGACGCCCAGTGCCCCCCCCCTCTGCTTCCTTCCCCTGCGCGTGCTCAGCCCCATCTGAGCATGCGCAAGGGAAGGAAGCAGAGGAGACGGTCCGACTGGAATACTGGGGCGTTTGTTCTAAGGTATGATATAGGTTACGGCACAGGAATATGTGGGTGACAAGAACTGCTAGCTGCTGATAAGGGGAATTAGAGTGGAAAGGGCAACATACTCATAACGCGGGACACAGCATCATAGGCGTTGATTTCAGCAAATGATAGGAGAAGGCGACGGCGGGTGACAGGAAATGATAACAGCTGATAAGGCCTGATAGAGAAAGATGCAGTCGTTGTTCAATCAAATGTTGGAGCCTCTACGCGAAATTAGGAGTTTTGGTGATAGCGACATTGATGACGGGTGACAAGCAATTTTATCAATTGATAAGCAAAGATAAGGGGACAATCTCACGACATCTCTGACCACTACACTGCCAAAAAAGCCTCTCAGTAAGCGAAATTTTCCCACAGCCATCACTCTGATAGCACTAGAAAATGTACTCATCCCACTAGGGGGGGGGGGGGGGGGGGGGGTATATACTTCGCCTGAAACAGGAAGTTTGGAAAAATCAAAAACTCCAATATTGGAACACACTTTATGCGTTCAGTGAGTATTCAAATATTTTTTTGCTTTTCAACTTTAAACACTGATGAGAACGTATAACGAAGTAGTTTGTAAGATATTCAATGAACATATTGTCATCTGCAGCCATTCATGCAACCATAGCAGGTGGATTGCATGTTAATGACAAGTCAATTGCCCATCGTTGCTGTTGTGATGCAGGTAATAAAAACGGAATTTGTTTATCTACTGTGCAACACATATTGATATTCTGTACTTCCTATCTATTTCTGAGATCTACGTATAGAATGGGCGTTATGGCCGAAACCACACGCCTTCCGCAACTCTGAGGGGTGCAGATTTCGCTAGGTTACTCTGTCTATTATGATTCGACCACTACCGCGCAATATGAGCAGCTCATGCAATTAACTAATTCCATCCCGTCATGATGTGCGCCTGGCGAAGCCAGGCCAGCTCGGCGAAGCCGAGCTAAAAAGAAGGAGGAGAGCTCGGCGTCAGCCGGGCGATCCGACTGGTTATTTGCTATATGGCGTGGGTCCAGAATATTTTACTGTCATTAAGGAGGAATGGGTCTTGGTTTATCGTTTTCGGAAGTTGACAATCTTTACTTTTTCAAATTGAGCAGGAAACAGGAAATACTGCTCGCGAGGTCTATTTGTTGGACGTTGCCAGTACTTACTTATGGATGTGGTCACGATAATTTTTCAAATATACTGCGGGAACGAGTATGTAGGATTCGTTGAATGCTCTTCACAGTAATTCACTTCTGTGATATTCTCTTTCAGTACTTCCATATAAGCGTTGACTGTCGATTTGACTCTATTTTATATCCTATTCTTTTGTTTTCAGAAATGAGCACTGACTCTACTGACGATCACAAATTTGTCTCACCCGTTTCCAGAAACGCCGAGCCAGCTGGCGACAAGGATCAGACTGAAAAGCGAGAACGCAGAGGCGAGTGTGCGAGAGTTTGGATTTATTTAACATGTTTCATTTTATTGCCTTTGATTTGTAATAACCTTTTTTAAGGCAGTAGCTGCAGCGAAAAAAGAGACTCCAATAGCTGTCCGCACTCGTCGTCACTTTCAACAGGAGCTTCATATGAGCTCACCGTCAGATGCTCAGCTGTCGCCATGCACGGCTAAATTGTTCGGGAAAGGTGGAAGAAAGGTTTGGTTCATACTAGATTACACCATTTACTGCTCTGAACTGATTTCATAGTATCGAAAATGCGGATGTGGAAAATTGTGGAATCTGTAGAACTTTGACTTTAGACTTTGAACTTAGGAGAAATAGCAGAATTCACGCAAAAGGAAAATACGTTTCGGTATGGAGAGTCGAGGAATCCGCAAAAATGATTGCAACGGTTGACAGTCTGATATACCTACCCAGCGTTTATCGCGGATTCTTCAGTTTTCTACATACTGTAGACATACTGAAGTCTCAATCAAATAAATTTTCTGATGTCCCTTCTCTAATTTTTAACGACTCCTCAGTGTTGCAAGGTGTGACGCAGTACGCAGACAACAACTAGCTGGGAAGTATTTCATATGATGCCCATTTTGCCAGTCTTAGAAATATAAGATACCGGTTAGCGACAGGATCGCGGCACTCTGAAGCGCGTCATAACTTCTTGATCAAGCGGAAGTGCCGAGATCGACGCCGCCTCTGAAGTGTTCGCGCCATCCTTGTTGTCTAGAGTTGTTATCAAGAGAGAAGCGCTCCTATTTGCCATTCTTATACCTTCTTTTTTCATCCTAGTGGGAAGTTCGTTTGAAAGTTCTAAAGACGTTTAATAGTCTCCTTTAGGTGACGAGTGGACCGACAGCGATTCTCAGAAACAAGCAACATAGTGCGATACCTTTTAACATGAATGACTAAATCAGTGACTATATCCCAGTGTCCAATGTAAAAACGTCTGTTCATACTTGGAATATTAATCGTACCTTCGACTACCGTCTCGTTGTTCTAGATCATTATGTTGTCATAACCCATACAGTATTTACAAATTTTCACTAGGTTAGTAGAAACATACTAAACATCTTTTTATCTTTGTCTGGCTGTAAATTCGCATTCATTTATCTAACCAATAAAAATTTGGTCTTTATAGCGAGGTTTTGTGAAGTTGTATAGATAATGCGGGTTGCTTTCACGTAACCTTTTGTATTAAGTTCTCTGTGTTTTTGGATGTTGGTAAGACGGTATGAACTGCAATAGGGCACGTCATACGTTGAGGATTCCCGGCGAAGGGTCGTATTTGGTCGCTGAAGGATAAATGGGTTGCCTTTGAGAAAATTGTTTTCGGGAGTCTTCAGATTTTTGTGAGAAGAAAAACTAGTATAAAACCAGGAATTTCCGGAGGATGGTGTGCAGAATGGTGATGAGGGGTCGTACCAGGGGTGTTTGAGGGAGGAGGTTGCGTTTCACGAAAACTCCTCAGCGATATGACATGCCCTGACTGCTAATCTACTTGATGCGATCGTGGTATCCGGATTCTGAATCGTTACCTGCAGCAACAAGACATTATTCGGTGCTCCACTGCCTCATGGATTTGCTTAAAAGGACTGCAGGTCGCTGGCTCCGTTTTCCAAAGTGCCTACGAGGTAAGCGGTTTTCAGATGATTCTTCAAAGAGTACCCTATTGTTGGTGCTGACGTGCACGCTTGGTACACGTTCAGCTCATGCAGGCAATATAAGAGAAAAGTCAAGATGGGATTAATTTGAATAATTGAAGTTGAAGTTGATAATTGAAGTTTTTAGTGAGACTTAGTATTATCTTTATCTTTAAGCCCTTTCCCTCGATCCTCAGAAGTGCTCCCCGGACTGACCGTTCCTTTCTCAGAGGGCTGGGGCACCACTTTTGCTTTGCGATTTTGGTGAACCTTCAAAAGCTGATATTTTTCGACTTGCCCGGTCGAGTTCAACGCAGAAGTAGAAGTATTTAAATATTCAGCGCAGAAGACTGCAAGAGAGACCGAGACTTGTGCTTATGGTTCTGGGAACTACCATGGACGATTTCGAAGAATTTCGCATCCTGCTCATTCTACTCCGTTCCATGAGTTTCGACCTGAAGTTACCACTCGTCTAGGTCAATCTTACGGTGAAATACCTACGATTCCACTTAGAATGCACTGAACCCCTCGTCGTAGTCGTAGATACAGTCTATACTGGAGATAAGAAGATTCGTTCCTGCATAGTTCATTTGAACACAGCGTGGCATGCTTCGTTCATGGGCTATTTACATTTCATTCGTGTTGTGATCTTTTCGTACAAATCGGTGTTCATGGCTGAGTACGCATTAACGACAATACCACAAGCGCTACTGTTACCGCACAATCTAAGCAACTGCCCTTCTTTGACTACAAGATAAACTTTCGGTGTGTTCGAGAGAGACTTCAAATATATATGTCCGTGTGCTAAGGGAGCACTGCCTTAGTCCTTCCGAATTTGTGCAGGCTTTTATGATGCGGTGATCTTCAGTACCAGATATAAAATTTTAGCAGCTTTGTCTACAGCTTCTAGTCCTGCTGTCTCTCTTAGGATCAGAGAGGAGAGACCTTTCCGCACAGCTTCTAATTGGAAACCGACTGGTAGAATAAAATATCATCTTGTTCGGTCTCTTTGTGATCCCAGCTGCACATAAGTCTGTCTATGATGCTGTATGGCAGTCCTGTGTGTGGCGTATCCCAGAAACGGGATCGGTTATGCGAAGAGTCACTAAAAACGGCTAACCGTCATGCTGTGTAGTACGGCTTGGGTGGAGGCATTTTGTCCTTTCGCTACCTCCCATTGTCATACCGAGCATATATGAAATGTTGTAAAGCCACAAAGGGGTGCCAGTCAATGTTTGTAGAAAGTATTCGCCCTGTCAACTCCTGTACAGTGAGGTTTCAGAATGCCCCCCCCCCACCTTCTCCTAGGCCTTTATCATTTTTGTTGATAGTTTGTCGTAGATGTAATGTGCCATTTCCGGAGTATAGGACTTCCTTAGCATGGTCCAGCGGTCTCGACAATGTATGTCATTCCGATCCTGGTCACCACTAAACCATTTTTTCTAGGCATCTTTGATGATTCGACTAGAGGCTACATACCGCTTAACGGCTCCAGTTTAATGTCTTGTCGCTCCATATGGTGAATAGCTCGAAACTCAACCTTTCCGCATGAGCCACAAAATGTTGATAGTTTGAAAATGTTAACAATTGCGTTTAAAGTCTCAATAATTGAAAGAAAATAAGTGCAGGGTGAACTCAAAGGCATTGGAAGTAATCGCAACATGCCGCTATGCTGCTTAGCGATTCAACAATTTCCAGTATTTCCAAGGATTATCGTTGTCATCATTGAAACAGGTGCTTGGGCTCCGTTTAGTGGTATTAACTCAGTGAATGATAAATCGCTATAGCAACGAGCAACAAAGCGGCGGTTGCCGTGATCGTTCGCACATTGGCTGGCGATTGTTCCGTGGTAATTACGGCCGCTTCACCGCACTAATTAGTTTTATCCTACCTCCAGATGTCTGATCATATGTTTAGAATGTGACAATGTTATGATACAGGTTATGTTGACATTTTTGTGGATTTTGATTCCGCTCACTTTCGCTTCGGATCTTATATGTGAAAATATTCCTCCGGGAGCTCCACTAGGAAAAGTTTTTTCAATGTTGGGCGGGGAGAGGGGTTCCTGAGTTTGCTAGCTTCTTCGTCTAGTCTGTGTTAGCCTTCACGTCCCACCTTGGCAGACTATTGTCAAGACTGAGTGAAGCTCGTGCTATTCCATTTACGAGGGTTTAAAGTCCTCACAGGAGGCGTCGGCAATGGTTGATGGGAGTTAACACACTGTCCCCGTTAGGACGAGCTGCGCCTTTTTTCAATTATATTCCAAGAATGATAGGTGTTTCTATCGCTACTTGTTACCTACTTATTATTTAGGGAGTATTTCCCATCCTTGCCTCAATGTTCAAAACTAGGACATCTATCAAGCAAGACTCTCTCGGTTTTGAGAACAACCAGCCCATTTCTACTACACTTACTGAGAGAGGCACAAGTAGGCAAAATGGTAGTCCGTGTGTAAGGTCAGTGATGCCATCCCCAGATGTTACGCTCCTTTTGCAACTCGAAAATGTTAAGCAAGCCTTGCAGGCTCGAGATTGAGGTCCAGTACGCCCTTGCCAGCCCTTTTGAGTGCACTTATGCTTGTCGCTTGCTCATCTCTCTGCTCTCTCGTCCTTCTTCACTGATCAGGACTCTTTTCCTCTCGCTTCCTTGTAAGCCTGTGCAGTGGTCAGAGCCAGTGGCGCAAACAGAGACTTATAAAGTCAGCTGCACAGTGGTTGATTTAATCGTGACTTGCCTTTCCTTGATTGTGGTTGGTAGCACAATAATGTCACGAAAAATCTAGCAGTTTTGTGCCTCAATTGTCCTTACAGAACAAGGGAGGTAGATGGGGGGGGGTGAGCTTCGTGAAAAAAGATAGAATTTTTCTTTTTTTGTGTGCCTCTCCTCTCAATCGATGAATCCTCAGAATCGTCAAACGTGAGGTAAGAAAGGGAAAGAAGGTGGATAAAACTGCACCTGGGTTGGAGGGGTCGTAGTTGAGGCGGCGGTGCAGGGGCTCGGACAGTCCCCGCTGAATAGCACTGATAAACGATAATTAGGGGATATGGGGGAGGGGAGGTGGGTGGATTCCTCATTTCTGCATTTCGCGGAACTTTTCGCGGTTGCCAATTTTTTGCGGAGGGCACTTTTTTCATAACCTCCAAAATGCTAAGTGTCCAGTCGTGAAAGTGCACAAGCGCTGTACTTCTTGCTAGGATTGTTTATAAAGAAAAATAACACTTCCTCACTACATACGGCTATGTCAACTAAGCTGTGTACAATTCATGGGATGTCCAGCAGGTTAAGGGTCTTTGCATATGGCGACGGAATTTGACGTTACAACTTGGCTTCTTTCTGAATCGTTTTTCCTGTCTGCGTCTCACATGTCAGATTGGAAAAAAAACTTGCAACACTTCGAAGGATCTGTTCTGAAAGAACATCAGATAGTTTCTAAACGCTTCGACATTTGGTTACTGTACTCATAGTGTTCTCAAGGCTGGTGACACCCTAGACAGCATCCGTTGAGCGGCCATCAGCAATCTCAATTGTCGGGAAAATTTTCGGCGATTGATGCCACATGAGTTGCACCAAGTCTAACAAGGTGCGGCAAATAGTCGTGCCTCGGTTTTTTCCTTATGCACGCCAGAGAGATTTTTGGCCACTACAGCAATGGCAACTTGCCTGTTCTATCACACATTGAGAAATGGCCGAGGTCATGACCAGACTGACTGACTATTATGTGACACATTATCTTCGTACTCTGTAAGAACGCGCCCAACTGTAGCGATGAGGCTACGCCAAAGAAGAGCAGTTGATATCGTCGCAGTGAATCGGGTCGGTGTGACAAGGCATGAAAAGAGAGCTCACTCGCAGCGTTTTTACCTGAACCGGTCACTATTGGTAAAAAACGCAGCTGGGGCGGGCTCATTCCACTCCTCCTCCGTCCCGACTGATTGAGACGATAATATGGATTTCAATCAGGGAAACGACCGTACCCAGCCCATTCAACAGATTTAACGGCATCTAGTTACCGCGTTTTGAGATCGCTTACAACATCCCTGAGCAAAAGCGAGAATTTTGATGGTCGAAGGCGATTCGGAGAATAGATGGAAGTTTTTTCCCTAGCAGACGCCGTAGTTTTCTAGAAGAATTAGATTGTTTGTGCCTAGTGTTTCGGGCAGCCGAGAGTGTGCCCTGAAACCCTGGCAAGTTCCATTGCTTTCTGCAGAAACTGGGTCACTTATGCTATACTGGAGGTCTACGATTATAGTGCAGACTTAGGTCTATAGCGGCTGAAGTTGTATTGAAATGGTTGCAGGGATTGCATTTCAACGCAACGGCAGCGGGTTCTATTAAATTTTGAATCTCGGTACTGGACCTCAGGTGCTCCCTGTTGGCGCCGGGCGCCTTGTAAAGCTTCCTCCCGCGATCGCTCCTGTCCCCTATCTTAATCCGCGCATTTCTCATAAGTATTTGCTAAATCCGAATCAGAGTGTTAGTCAGGTGTATTGCTGAACCCTCGACATTTTTATCACAGTTGTTGTTTCGGTAGTCTTTGGGGCAATTTTATTCCCTTATGCGGTCGTTCACGGGAACAACTTATAGCTTGTCCGCCGCAGATGATGGGCGCGTGTCAGGGTGATGGTTTGGTCACGACAGCCCGCACGCCCCTTCCTCCCTTTTTTCATTCGACCAACGACAAGAAATTCAACGTTTCATTCGATCTTCTAGTAGTTTCCAACCTCCCTGTTGTTTGCTCACATCAGTTACAAATGATTGTGAATAGGCTGGCGCCGCGCCAAGCTCTTCTCAATTGACACTCGCCATTTTTATCTCGAAACAACAATGTACCTTCAGCGCCAGACATGTGATATTCAACCAGTTTATTGCTCGGCGTTCCACCTTTCGTGCTATTCTAACTACTGCGTTTATTTACGATTCATTACTCTCGCCATACTCTGCTATACTGCCTTCGCTATGATGAGCATTTAGTGTCATGAAATTCACGGTTCACCACCTTTCGCTTCAATTGAGCTCGGCTGTTCCCTTTTGCTTTTATGCTTATTCTCGGTTTTAAGCGTGTATTATTTGCTGTTTAAATAATTAATAGGAGGAATACATTCTATCCAGAAGAGAATGCTTGATTGGTTTAGTTTACTGGTCTTTTTGGCTGCAATTCGCGGTTGAAAGTTATTTTCTCGCTCATTTATTTGTTGATGTAAGCTAACTCTGATAAGAAGCTCATTGGGTATCGTCCATATCTGGAAGTAAACTGGGTGTGTGGAAGACAGATTTGAATCAGAAACGTAGGTAGCGTGTGAGTAAGAGAGCGTGGACAGAACCCATGCTCACCACATCTTTGTTCCTCGACCAATCCCAGAAACTGTCATTAAGGGAAGGCAAACTTTGCCGATTCGTATGTTTTGCTTGGATACGCCCTCTCCATCTCCAGGGTATGGAGTGTGAAGTACGGTTCCATGGATCCTGAAATCTACTATGGAAGTCGAAGACGAATGAATGCCTTAGGGATTAAACCCGAGCCTCATTCCTCCTCATTTTTTCTGTCATTTGTTATGGCGACGTCCGCTACGAAGCTTTGAAACCCTGACGCCTTCTGGTTTCATTACTTCAATATGGACAGATGGCTTGCTAGGTTTAATTGAGTAGAAAGGACCGACATGTTCGACTTTTCTAAGTTGGCTCGTCCGCGGAATAGATCCGGCATCGGGTAAAAGAACGGGTCGTGGAGATTTTTTTGCGCTCTCTTATCTCCATCCACAGATGCAACAACCAAGTGTTTATCAGCGTAGGCGGGGAGAGACACAAGACATCTTCATTCTAATGGTAAACCATTAGAATTAGCATGAAAAGTGCAAACGCCGTCGATTACATGGGGAAAGTATAGCGCGCTCGAAAGTAGGAGGATCAACGGGAAAATCTGGATTTTTTCATCAGGCCAGATGAAGCCCTTGAAGCGGGGATAGCTGAGTGGTTAGAGTGTAGCCTCATGTGTATACTCTGGGCCACATGTTCGATCCCTGCCGCTCTGCAAACCCTGCAAAAACTGCGAAAATGGTGCCGATACCAACGTTAGGCCTAGGTAGATAGGCTGGCTGATGGAGATACCCATCACAACAACCGTGTGTGAAAGTCGCAAAAATACCAGTGTTAATGCTAGGACGTCACTCGGAGTGGCGCGCAGAAACCTTACCTGAGTTCTGTGGTCAGTTAATATCAAGGCGATACCGAACGGAACTTTTGAATGCCAAATCATTCTCGCAAGTGCGCTAGGAGGTCTATAAAATCCATTTTGAAGGGCAAAAGCCGTCTCGGCGCGGCAGCTTATTTCTGTGCACAACGCCTCTCATTAATACCTACTTCTGCTGCGCTCTCCTGACTGTTCCTCCTCGTAACTGTGCCCCTGTTTTGTCAAAGACTTCTCTGTGGACCAACCGGGACCCCTAGGGCACAACGTGTCCAAACTCTCAGCTAAGCTCTCATGTCTCGGCGCGGAGGGCTCGGTTCGGTTGTTTGTTCGGCAGAATAGTACATCATTAGAAAGTGTTCCTTGAACCGCTGCTTGATTTTTCTTACTTCGACCATTTCATGGAAAGGGTTGAGTTTTTCGTGACTTTTAATTGCGTTTACGGGCCCCCGTTTATGTCAGTCTGTTGAACTACAGGGCAGAATAAAAGGTTGCACATTCTCGTGAATCGACGGTTCAAAGTAACGAAAGCGTTCGTCTTTACATGCTTGTAGTAGTTTTGCTGCAGACAGCTGCAATTGCCGGCTATCTTATCTACACCATATTTGACCTCGAAAGAGGCCAGATTTTGACTGATGTCTACATCTGCCATCATTCGAAACTTCTTGGGTCGCCCGATCCTCTCCGCTTGGACATAGGCCGCGGAAAAGGCTTGAAGTGCGTCGACTTTCGTGCTCGTAGCCTACTCAAACTATCTCTTCACACCTTCGCACTAAGAGTTCTCGAAGCTGCAAAGTTATAGGATGAGAGGCTTCCTCTGGAGACGGCCCATCACTCACGTGATGGCGGACATTTGGGTCTATTCCAGCTTGGCGTCAATGACGAGACTTCTACCCGCATCAGCCACGAGGAAGGGAGGGTGCCCAGCCATGCAGTAATTTCGACATTTTTTCGGACGCCGAATATTGCATTTTCAGATCTCTATGCCCCCAAGGGGTTTACTGGTATTTAAATCGGCACCAACGTCTTATCTGTTTGTTTTTTTCGCTGAACGTCGACTGGAAATCGTTAATAATTTTTATCCCTTCCTGAACTATACCTTACGCCCAAGAAGGCGCAGTTCGGCGGCAAGGGAGGGGGATTTTGTACTTTCGCTGCTTCACTACGGTTTGCAAGTCTCGCTGTGATGAAATATGTAACCTCTACAAAGCTGGAGCAGGCGTCCGTCGAGGACCAATGGTGGCATTTGCATAATGTTTTCCATTGCTTCACAAGACGTGACAGGTTATCTTTACAGGGGTTGAGAGGTGGCCTCAACTTTGGCTGGTATCATTTCGCGGCTTTACATGATTCCACAGGTCTCTACTTGGTGGCTCCACATCTATGGGAAGTAGCGAACGTGCAAAATGCCCCCTCCTCCCACCCCCTCGTTGTTTATGTAGTGCTATTTAACAGTACGTGCATGCTTCGGATTCTTCCTCCGTAGTGTATTTGTTTTTCTGGGCCTTTCCGTTCCGCATTACCTTGAAAAAGAGTGCTCAGATTCGACGATATTCATGACGCTTATTTAACTCAGGCCTGTTATTTTTGACGTGACGCTACGTGCTTCCAAACATACATTGGTCATCTCGCAGATATGCAGGCAATAGTTCGTTCCGGTGCATTTTGAAACGCAATACACGGCGTAGTTCGGCTGGTGGTGCATTTTGCTTGTTTTCCATCTATCACCGCCGATGTTTCTTGTAAAGATCCTGTGAAGCATTTAATAGTAAGAACTTCGCTTACGCCTGACAAAAGTCAGCGAGTCTCAACAGGTGAGACGTGTAAGTTGATAGCAACTAGCAAAAGAAGCAAGCGCGAGTGCAAGTGCTTACTTCCTCTAAGCCAAACAGCCCCAGATTCCTTTTGCTTTCACAAACTGAGTCCACTAATTCAATCTACGATGCCGTCGCTGATTTATCTTATTGTTTTA
The DNA here is from genome assembly GCA_036418165.1 of Cooperia oncophora. Taxonomy (NCBI): domain Eukaryota; kingdom Metazoa; phylum Nematoda; class Chromadorea; order Rhabditida; family Trichostrongylidae; genus Cooperia; species Cooperia oncophora. The sequence goes on from MU930158.1 coordinate 13,905, forward strand.
TCTAGCAGGCAGTAAGCTGGATCCGTCGCTGTCCCGCATTTTTTTTTTTTACGTTTTCAGCCATATCTAGCTCGATTTGAGATTATATCTGATGTGCTATCATTATCTGCGATCAAATCTGATTTCGTATGGCTAAATTTCTTATCTATCCCGTGGCGTTGAACACGACGCTATTCCCTTTCAATTGAGAAAGATTTCTTTACATTCACTCACAACTTCCTCAGCCGTTTATTAAAACTACCGACCCAACATTTAGTATAAAAAAAAAACATGACTACTCATTCCCGATAGCTAAGGTAAGATGTGGTACATCGCACACAGAAAAGGAAATGCAGCTGCCAAATCGTTTGCCGTCTCAAAACAAAGCCTAACAAATCTCTTCTGAAAATTGAGTTCTGGGATGATTTCAGTTTACCGGTCTCTGTTTAGGCCCTTAAAACGTCGCGGCTATCGTATCCTGCCGGTCAAAGGGCGTGTTTTGGCAAATGGGGGCGTGGAGAGATCTAAGGCTAATCCGCCAGCTCCCTTGCCACGTACCACAGAGTCATGATATTGCTACAATCCTTGCTAAAATCGCTACAACCTCTACCCACTTCAATGCACAGCAGAAATGGCAGTTCTCACGTGAAAATGAGGAAAGGTCTTGAGCTGCCAAAAGTGAAGGTCCATTTAAGTCACTGAAGCAGTTCCAAGTGGTAGAGCGGGTTCATTCTTTCGCCTTTGCTGTGTGTGTATTTGCTTGGATCTGATTTGTTCAAGTTGACCAGTTTGAGCCCATAAAGGTGAAGCAGATGTAGGGGAAACATCCCATCTTCTAACCTCATCGTCCCCCCTTTTTGGGATGCGGCACGCATTTTACTTCCGTTCAAAAAAATGGTAGTGTGAATGCGATGTGGCCTATACAATGACTTTCGGGAACCAGCCGATGTGCAAGTTCTTTGGCCTTCCAGACGAATTTGATACCAATTCAATCTTCGCTGGGAGGGAAGAGACCCGTTCGTCTGGTCAAGAACACTATCGGGAATTTGATGCCACGCGCGCACCTTATGCGTAACCCACTAGCCCCTACACCCGCCTTTCCCACTGTATAGTGACCACTAAAACAACGAAATTGTCAAGCTATAGGTTCGATGACTCCAGTTTTCCATTCTTCAGTGCACTTTATCCTTTTCTTGGATAATTTGTGCACTTTCTTGAAACTCGTTATTTTGTTTGAGAACGAGGCCCCCTTACAAATGAATCAAAGCTGATTGTTTTGCCGAAGACTAGAAGGCTGTCATTGAATCCTCTCACCTTGTTATCATATGTACTAACTGTCATCGCAGTGATATGTATGACAGCGCATCTAATTTCGTGGCTGATAAATACTGATCGATCGCTTTTCTTTAGTATTCAGTGCTTTTTCCCTGCAACGCTAAAAAAGCGTTCCACCGAGATGTTTTGCTTTGTGGGAAAAGTGTAAGTACAAGAACGTTCCTCTCAAGATACATAGCGAATACTTTCTTCGAGCAGGCTTGCCAGTAATGAATTACCTATTGGATTGGTTCTACGTTAACAGGGTTAATTCTTCGCGGAAATTGGGGGCCGGGCTTGAAATCTTGGTTACTAGCCAGCTCATCCTCTTTTTCGCTTCGGAGGCAGCGGTCCCTCCTATCACGGCTCTATAAATGAAGTTTCTGCCCATAACATGTAATGGTGCGCAGATCATCCTGCCCAGACAGAACCAGCACCAATCGTATTTCATTATCCTTCGATGTGTTTCGCTGCATTTGGAAGTTATTAGGGGATCCAGCAGTCATTCGCAGAATTAATGCATCGCCAGTCTCTATCAACTTGGCGCGAAGTTCCTCTTGCACGTCCAACTCCTCTTGCACGACCCCAACATCTCCGAGATCTCATACATTCCACACCACTTTCGCGAAGAATTGTACTTCTGTAGCTAGAATATATTTCAATCGAAGGATATCTCACAACTCATGGGAATGGTGAACTTATGAAGTTTGTGCAGAAATAACTAGTAGAAGTTGGAAGTATAGCGCATTCTAATGTGGCCACCTGTTATTTTGTTATAACCGTTTCAAACCGTTATTTATGGATATAGGTTCCCGTTTTCTTTTGTGGTGTGCTCCAGGCTCACTCTGCTGCTTCACATAAGTCTTCCTCTTGAGAAATCTCTCTATATATGGTAATAGAAGGGCTAACGGGGTGAAGCACCCGGCGTTGATCACTTCCTTTATGGGATTGAACGGAACCATATTTTTTATGCAGGTGTAGTCGCAAGGGGTCAGGTTTATGAGTAACGACACATGAGGTGCATATCTTGGGGCTCTTGACTTCTTATGAGTATTTTCCGTTCAAGTTTGGTGAGAGCGAGCATGCTTGTTGGGGAAATAGATTTGTTCAACAGTGATTTCTAATGGTAAACCAAGCGTCACGCATTTTACTCTCATTCGTGATCGGAGTGACATTTTGAATGTGATTTACCCTTTAGAATGACTTTCACGAACCATTCAATGCAAAGTTCAGTGTTTATCGTCCTATTGACAAGGCCTAGTATCACTAAGCGAATTCTGAAGATGGTACCGGGTCGTTGTCGATTCCGAAGTTTGATTCTCTATGACTGGCGCTTTGTGTGGAGACGGGCAAAAGAATCGTGAGTGGCTGCTTCGTCGCGCTGGCAATGGGTGCGCGGCGTTTCTCCCCTAGTTTGAACTACCCTTTCGACTGGAGCATCGGATTTCATGTAGACAAGGACATGGTAGACACTTATGTCTATTTTTGGTCATACATTGTCTATTCTCGACCAGTACCACCTAAAATCGTCGTCATTGCGGGCGCGACATCGCACGCAACGCCCACTGGCGCGTGATTACGATTTCCTGCCACATATGCCGCTCTTAGGTAAGCTGCACCACGCTGGTACTACACCACTGCCGCCGACGGCGAAAACCCTGGCAACTGAGTTTTGCGAGTGGACGTGTCCCTGCTGTCGACACCCCCTCAAAGCCAACCACCTTTGCCCCTTGAATCCCCATTAGGCCTCTCGATTAGTACCACAAAACATTTTGCGGAGGCAAACACGGTAAAACCGAAGCAATCGGCCTCTACAGATCAGTGTGGTTAATTCAAATCGCTTTTCCCAAAGTCACTGCGATTCTGAACCGGAAGTGGCAATCGTGGCGACTGTCGAAGCCAATGTTCTCACTGGTGATTCATTTTTTGTTTTGACTCATGAAATTTCAATTTGAATTCTCTTGATTCTTCTCCTATTGAGACTGCAGTTGTGTCCGTTGTATGTACTTTGTGAAAGCTGACATTCGAGTCGAAGCTAGATTTTTAGTATCAATAACGCATTTTCAAAAGGGTTATCCTTCCATTTAATTTCTAATTACTAAGGAAAGGTCCGTAATTTCTTGCGAATTAGTTTTCTTGCCTCGCTGACACGTCATAAGGGTCGTTTTCGAGATTTGACTGGCGGATTTGACGCCAGCAACCATTAACGACTTGTTCGCGAAGACGGTTTTCTTATTAGCTGGCAAGGTCACTCTAAATGAAGGCAAAATTTTTCTTTGACAACTGTCATCGAGCGTCCTTGGTTTGATATGAAACCGTCCCAGTACACGGAAGTCTGTCCTATATTGCGGACCTCACCCCCATATTTCTTTCAGGTGTTGCTTCTCATAAGCATATCTTCCTTTTATTCATTTTTTTCAGCCAGTAGTTCTGACTTGGTTGAATGCTTTGAATCTCGCCGCTCCCATCTAAACTTGTAGATATCGGTGAATTTTGAAACCAGTGTACGTCGCAAATTGTCGAGGGGAATCTTGCGTTATACAGCTATAGGGCACGTCAAATCGCGGTGTGGGGGGAGGGGGTACTTTGGCAACTATGACCAAATATCAAATATCGTCCTTTCGTAAAGACCCCCTATCGCCATTCTGCGCTACTTTTTTGCCCAGAATCTTTCCCCGAAAGTTTTCCATCTCCCTATCCTCCCGGAGATGGCAAATTTTGTCTGCAGATTTGTCTGGTCAACATAAATACTGATCTTACATCTCAGTCTCAGTCATTGTATGCACATATATTGCCGCCGAGGGGGGGGGGGGAGTTAGTGGAGAAGATATATAACGCCCTGGAAAATGGGTGGACAACATTCGGGGAAATCATCTTGAGGTGAAATAAGACCATGTGCCGTAATTTCCACATCGATTATGTGCCCTGATAATCAAACCTGGGAGACCTTTGATATTTCCAATGTGTCTTTTATTTACACAGTGAATTGCATACATTTTGAAATTTACTCAGGTTAGGGGGGAGGAAACATAGGCACAGCATCGTTGTGTGAAAGCACATGGGGGGGTCGTACTTTTCCGCTGGGGAGGGGGTCGTATTTGGGGTAAGACAAATTTATTTTGATAGTTGATTTTTTCTTGTGGAAAAAGGGGGTCCGTATTAATTTTTTGTGTTATATGCACCCTGTACACCCGCCGGATATACGTTGCATAGTTATTGTATACCCCCGCTCGACGACTTTTTCGCCGACTATATACTCATCGCTCGTCAGTCGGCGAAAGAGCCGGTCGAGCTGAGGGGGGGGGGTCGTACCTCTTCTTCTTCTCCCTAGCGTTAGTCCCGCGCCGTCGCAGGGTCCGCTGATCTTGTTAGACGTCGCCACTTGTTCCGATCCACTGCATCTTCTGCTGTGGCTTTCACTTCAGTGAGGTCCCTCTTGATGACGTCCCTCCATCTTTTCTTTGGGGCTCCTCGTGGTCGCTTGCCCTCTATTTCGAGTTCCAATGCCTTCTTATTGGGTGGTCTTCGGGCCTCCTCAGTACATGACCGTACCATCGCAGTCGCTGCTCTCGTGCCTTCAGCTGGATAGGAGCCGTCTGTGTGACTGCTCTGACGTCCTCGTTTCTGACTCTGTCGAGTCGTGTCCAGCCGCAGGCCCATCTCAGCATCCTCATTTCAGCTGAGTGGAGCTGCCTTTCATGGTTCTTGCAGATAGGCCAGCACTCACTGCCGTAGAGCATTGTAGGCCTTACCACAGCCCGGTACACCTTGCCCTTGAGCGTTCTCGAGCACCGCCGGCTTCGCACAGGTCATGCCAGTGGACTTCGCCTCCATTTCATCAGCTACAGTTGATTCGGGGCCATCACCGCCTGTCCACGCTGCCATCTAGCTCTAGGTTGCTCCCCAGGTACTGGAAATCCTCGACCCTTTCGATGTTCTCGCCATGGCGATCTACGATGACTTCGGCGCACTCTTCGGAGCTTAGGAACTTGGTCTTCTTTACGTTCAGCCGGAGTCCATTCGCAGCGAGCACATCCTGCCACCGCTGCACCTTGTCCTGAAGTTCCTCCCTGCTGTCCGCTATCAGGGCGATGTCGTCAGCATAGAGGATGGTTTTCAGCGGTCCCTCCATGAGTTCTTTTGCCATGACATCTAGAGTCAGGAGGAAGAGGAACGGGCTGAGGGCTGACCCTTGGTGTACCCCAACCGTAATGTTTACCTCCTCTGTCAAGCCGTGAGGGGTGCGTACAGCTGCTTTAGCCCCATCGTACATGTCCTTCACTATGGAGATGAGGTGTTCCGGAACGTTACGTTCTCTGAGCGCTCTCCAGAGTACAGGCCTTGGCAGGCGGTCGAATGCCTTCTCAAGGTCCAGGAAGGCTAGGTAGCCAGGGTCGCGCTGCTCTCTCGGTACTTCTCCATTCTCGCTCGTACAGCTTCATGGTATGGGGAGTCAACTTGATCCCGCGGTAGTTGGAGCACTCCGTCGCGTCCCCTATTTGAAGATGGGAACGATTGTGCTGCTCCTCCACGCATTTTTGGACCAACCCCCCCCCCCCCCCCCCCCTCATCTTTCCTTCAGCTGTTACGCTTGTTTAGGAAGTGCGTGAGCCAACTCACCCCATGCTCTCCAAGGGCCTTCCATGCCTCTATCGGTACCCCGTCTGGACCCACTGCTTTCCCAGCTTTCATTCTCCCTAGCTCCCGGCGAACTTCATCCTTCGTCCAGGGAGTGATGGGACCTGCCGTCGCCTCTATCTGTGGCTATCCTTGCGAGGGAATTCTTCGTTCAGAAGTCCCTCGAAGTATTCTTCCCACCTCTTCCTGACTTCGGCTGGTTTCCTGAGAATGGCCCCGTTGCTGCTCTTCACAGTCTTTACGACCCTGATGTCCTGAGCTGCGCGATGCCGAGCTTTAGCCAGGCGGAAGACGAACTTGTCCCCTTCTCTGCCTTCCAGCTTGTCGTACAGGGCGTCCATTTCCGTATTCTTGGCCTTAGCAACGGCCGCCTTAGCGAGTCGCTTGCAGCTCTTGTAGGCAGCGTAGTCTTCTGGGCTCCGTGTCTTTTGCCAGCGTTTGTATGCTTCCTTCTTCTGCTTGACGATCCTCTGGACTTCCTCGTTCCAGAACCAGGCTGCCTTGTCTCCTCTGATACCACTCGCGTCCTCCAGGACCCTTCTCTTGTGCACACTGTAGGATGACGCTCTGCTGCGTATCCAGGTGGTGCTAGGCTCGCCAGACCCACAGGGTCCTGGACTGGCCCATGTGGGTCTGGGAGCCCAGCCTCCAGTATTCTTCGGCCGAGGCTATCCTTTTCTACCCTGCCCATTTTCCACCACCGAATTCTTCGCTCTGCTCTCACCCTTGTCTTCTTGGGGAGGTCTATGGCGATGTCTGCCAGGAGAGGCCTGTGCTGAGGGCCCAGCTCTTCCCCAGGCAGTACCTTGATATCCTTGACGGTTTTGAGAGACGATCTTCTGACCAGGACATGGTCGATTTCCGTTTGTCTCCCTCCACTGCTGTAGGTTACCTTTTGGGTCCTCCTTTTCGCGAAGAAGGTGCTGCAGATTGCTAAGTCGTGGGCTGTTGCTAGGTCAAGGATTCGTCCTCCCTCAGCGTTCTTTGTCCCTATTCCTTGTCCTCCGTGCACCCTTTCTAGACCCCTTCTGTCCCTCCCAACATGACCATTCAGATCTCCAGCTATGGTGAGATAGTACCTCGGAAACCGATCTTATGGCCTCGCGCAGGGTCGGTAGACACTCAATCCCTTTTACGTTTCAGAGCAAAACGAATGGGAAGCGTACCACGGTAATACCTCCAGTAATCCCCCTCCTTCGTGTCCATTCTCACTCCCATGATCCGGTCACTGATCCTGTTCACAGTGGAGACGCAGTCCTTGAGGGATTCTGCCACCGCTATGGCAACGCCATTCCGTTTGGTGTCTGCTCCATTGTAGAAGAGTTTGACGCCTTCTCCAATCTCGCGGGCCTTCGCACCCTTCCATCGCGTTTCCTGCAGGCATAGGACTTGGATATTCCTGCGTCTCATGAGGTCGGCAACCTCACGAGACTTCCCGGTAAGCGACCCCACGTTCAGGGTCCCAATTCGAACTAGCTTCTTTGGCCGAGGTCGTTCACCCCTCGGTAGCCCTCGCATACTGACCACAGAACTCGGGCGAGGGTTCTGCGCGCCACTTCCGGGTGACGTCCTAGCTTTTACACTGAGGGCGTGAGTGCGACTGTTTATGGTATGATTGTGACGGGTTCCTCCATCAGCCGGCCTGTCAACCTGGGCCTGACGCTGGTATCGTCCCCATTTTTGCAATTTTTGCAAGGCAGGTTTGTGCCTCGGCAGGGATCGAACTCGTGGCTCAGAGTGAGATTATGAGTCTACACTCTTAACCACTTGGCTATCCTGCTCTGGGGGGGGGGTCGTACCAACGGGGAAAAAAAAGGGGGGGGTCGTGGCGCGGACCCCATTCGGAGGGGGGGGGGTCGTACTCACACCGACATTTCGCCTATCCCTATGCTGTACCCTGGGAAGGAAATCCTATGGGTTATCGATCGACCTGCGCTAATTGGGCGTCCTGCAGATAAACGACTTCATACCACAGATCTACAGGCTTCTGCATTAGAGAGGAGATTTGCGGAGAGCAAATCTAGGTAGAGCAGAGGTTTATTGCACTGTCTCCTCTGAGCCACTTTCTCCGTATGCCGTTATTGTGCAGATTTTGAAGTAACTGAAGCGCCTCAAAAGTTACTTGCTTTATGGGTTTATGGCGTCCGTAAATAATGATGAAGGACGAAGTCCCAAAATCAGGGCACATTATGCGCTGACGATTCCTCAACAGGAGAATGAGAGAAAGGGGCAATTCTTGATGTTGAGAATAGAGAAGGCCATATATTATACGGGAAAGTAATTTTTCCTCTCTGTGATGGTATGCCTTTTTGGCTGGAGAACTAGTCGTTAAGGCATATGGCACGATAAGTTGGTGCGGTCTAAAATGCTAGCACGGTAGTAGGGAAAATGGCGAAAAACGAAGCGAAACGGCCAAAACTTGCGAAGAAAAACCTTCGCCTTAAATGACTCGAGAAGCAATTTTTGTCATCTTCGCACAATAATCGCTACGGTGGGTACGGAACTCATATCCATGCAGCATCGCAGCCGCTTCAAATCAATCCCTTCGCCTCATATTTTACTTCGCAGATGAAGCGATACGAGCATCAGGTGCGGTCGCACATTTGTGGGCAGGTGGCGCGGCCTGGAGTCCGCGACGTATTTACGCGCTCGATAAGCCTTATAAGTGTAACGTTTCCTTGGAAAAGCGCTGCGCAGCGCTGCTCTTTGTCAGGGACGCCGGAATTCCGTGCTTTTCAAGAGCGGCCAAGGTAGCAGCATCGTTTGTTGAAACACATAGGGGAGTCGTACTTTTTCTTCTGGGAGGAGGGGGCGTATTTGGCACGGCTGGAAAGAAAGGGGTCATATGGGCCTTTGAGAGAAATTTGGAAATTTGTCGCAATGGTTTTCCAGTCCGGTTGTTGGATTTTTTGGCGTGATTCTGTTTCATGTGTAGTACTTGCCCTCCCCCTCGCTCCGCTCGACAGCAAAATTTTAGGGAGAAAGAAAGAAAAAAATTTTTTTTGGGAAAGTTCAGAAAAAGTGGGTGGAAGTTGGGGAAATTATCCCGTATTACACTGATTATATACCCCACCCCCGCCCTCACCCCACCACATCCGCTCGACGGAAAAAATTTTTGGGTGAAAAGCTGGAAAATGTTGGAAATTGGTAGGTAGGTGTTGGGTGAAAAGCTAGAAAATGTTGGAAATTGGTAGGTACGGAGTTGGGGAAAGGTAGGGGAGGGGTTGAAACGTACAGCCACCACCTCACACATCACGATGCTGTTACCCTGTTCAGCGGCGCATTAATCCTACTCGTCTTAAGGACTCATCGCGCCAACTGCCTTTGAGGCATTCAAAGCCATCAAGAAGGCGCGGATGAAACTTGTTGGTTGTGCTTGCCGCACGCACTGACGGAGGTGATTGATGTGGCTCGCTTACGAACACGTAGTCCCGGAGGTCAATTTTTCAGAACGGCTCCCAATCGAATCTACCATTTCGATACGTGATTTGTGCCTGCCAGATTCTTTAATAGAGCAAATGACACCTGTACACTTGGTTATCCCGAAGGCCGTCCGTAATGGGTGACACCGTGCAGTTCAAAGTTGGTCAGCTAACCATTTCTGAATGGGAGGCAAATGCGTGAACGCTATCGCCGGGAAACTGTAATTGATTAACGTGGAAGCTTTATACTGGCACCCTCCCACCTAAGTTTAAGGCAACTGTAAGGCCTCTCCTTCCGGAGAGGCTTATACGCTCTTCAATGGACCGTTGGATATTCTATTTAATTAAAGTTCATCCGTAAAGGGTTGAAATATCAGTCAAATCCTCTACTACTACTGTTGTTAACCTGTATTCAAACATCTATCAATTGAACGAGACTACATATTACTGCAACTGCCTGTTGCGGTGAAATATCTATCACTGGAAATAGAGACCTTAGCAACAACGGTTTCATATCGATTTCTCATAATACACAACAAAGAGGCCGCAATTTTGATGGTCCAGTGAAGCGGCCATTGAGCGCTCTTACCAGCATGCAATGTATCCTGACAGATGCCCATTTTCCTCGAAAGTACCGAGCTCCTACTTCGCCTGTTTAACTACCTCAATACAGATGCAAGTTCTGAAATTTATGATTGTGTTTCTACTATTACTCCTTTTGCTGTACATTGAAATATTATGCAGCTCAATGAAGCACCAAGGATATATTTTAGAATATTTAGAAGGAAACCTTATAAAACTTGAAGCAAAGTAAAAGCTTTCTGTATATCCTGAAGAGTAGCACCTTGAGCGGGCGGCCCTGGATATCGGCGAACGTTTGACTCAAAGCTTTCTTTGCTGCTAGGGTTGTGTAACAAAAAACTTCCTCTTCGGAATGCCCTGCTAGGATAGCGTAATGTTAAGTTTTATAGCTACCATTGTTCTTTTTTCGGCGTGGTGCAAAGCCTCAAGGCAGCTGCTGAACCTTCGCTTTCCTACTTCATTTACTAGGGAACTGAACTGCTAACACTCTCTTGTTTCGAATGCTACCAAAACGATTAGGTTTTTTTTACCTCCACGCTCATAAGGTTCTCAGGGACTCTACTCCAGCCAACTTATTTGCCACATTTTCTTTAATTTGTTTTCGTGGGGTTGAACGTCTGCCAATTCAAAGGCACCTTACAGGCCAGTCATGTGGGCAGAGTCACTTGTATCGTTGCCCTTTCTTCGTTGGGGTAGTCTTTCCTCATTCCCGCTATATTAAGTGGATGGACCGGTCTACCGGTAACAAAGGCGCACTTAAAGGCACTTTCCGCAATAAACTTAGGCTATAACCTCTTAAATGTGTCAGATGATCCGGTAGACGATTGTAGAGGTTGCACTGCATTCAAAACTTGCAAAATGCAAAGCACAGTAAACTTCGATTTTAGGCCCAAGGAGGCCCATGCCGGCCTACCTTGCCCGTGTCGTCGTACTAATGCCGTTGTGCTCTCTCGCCCGTCATTTTCTGGTCTCTATCCGCGCTTTGCAGTGCATCGTCCCTGCACATCACCGTTGATCTTGACCATCCTACCCCCCTCCGATGAAAGTGCAAGGAGGGTCATATTGAGGACACTTTCTCGTACTTTTTTCTTTACTACTGAGTCAGCTAGCACGATGCACTCCTGTTTTTGAACCTTGCCACCTACGTTGTGCAGTCGCGGCAAGTGCCTTCAAAATGGCTTGGCCCATACAATCGGCGCGGTATATCCCTGGCATATTTTGAAGTCTATCAAGCGATGGATACCTTTTATAGATCCACACCTCCGAGCGCCTCGCGTCATTGTTTCCGACAGTGTTGCTTCAGTCTTTTGTGCTCATGGGGCTTCCTTAGAGCGCACCCACTTGGCTCTTGTTACTCGCGCTCACGAAAGCGCGAGAAACACCAGCCTTGCTCCTTTCCCACTCTCCCGCCCTTAGAATTGGTTAGATGATTCTGAAGGCATATTGAACCGGTTTTTGATCCATTTTCGCACTTATTCCCTTGAACGTGTAATTTTGTGAGCGGATCTTTCGTGGGTGAAGGTTAGATCTCCATTAATGCTACGTAGGGTTCATTACTCTTTGTGCCGTGGAATGCGGTGGCCTTCAAGTGCGCCACACGTTTCGGGTTATTTTGGGGTTCGTTTAAGGTTATTTTTAGTACCACCTATTATTTCGAGCACTGGGGATTATGAATTTCTGGGTATCGGAGAAGGTCATGTAGGCACAGTTCGTTTGTGGGAAAGTCTGTCGACTTACTAACATGCCGAGGTTGCAGGAAGAGAGAAGCGGAGATTAATCATGAGAGAATTTCTTGGTGCGTTGCCTCTCACCTACATATTTCAGACGTCCCATTTTCTCTCCGCTCCTTTTTTCAACTTTTTTTCGTGATCCACTTTCTGGCCCTCTCAACGGATAATTCATCTTTCCAGTAGGGTATTGTGAAACAAGATTTCGAAATGCGCCCTGAGGAGCGTGAAGCTCTAGCGATTTTGTGAAGCGCCCAAGATGTCCTTGAAGTTGTAGCCATTACGCCATTGAGAATCTGGGCAGTTTCATGAATTTGGGGTGTGTCACGTAAAGTTTCTATCGTGAATCGCTCTATGATCTGCAGGACGATTTTGAATTGCTTTATTCTGCCCACGCCTGTGATCCTTCATTGTTAACTTCTTTGCTATATTGTGCTTATGGGGGCTCAGCCAATGATAGTTTTTATGGAGCTTTTGACGCAGTGCCTCTTGTCAGTGCATCTTCTCGTTTGCTTTCTAAGGGTGCGAGAGCAAAATTATTTACATTCCGGTATATTTACACATAGGCTTATTACACTGTTATTTCATTTTTGGATTTTTTTTGTGATATTTTTGGCCTGTTATACATCATTGCTATATAATTTGTTTACATTTCGGTTTTTAGATATTATAAGTCGAAATAGTGGTGTTCTGTGATGATGCTGCAAAAAGCTGCTCGGATCGAATTTATCCTAGCACTATTCACCCTTTACCGTCCCTGTATTCAAAACTCTGCCCACATTCTTCCTGAAATTTTTCTGTAGACGTAGATTCAGAAGGAACTTTGTCTCCAGCGATATTCTTGGATTCTCGAGCACGCACATTTTGTTCACTTGGAGCAACAGCGCCTGGCACCCAGGCCGCAGATGTGACGTTAGAGTCAGTTCTGGCGCCGTCGTCAGGGTGCATCATCAGTATGGCTGAAAGCAACAAAGATTATTCAGTAGGGAGCAACCGACTCAGAGAAGTATTTGGGCGTAAAAGAAAGTACAATACATCATGGCTGCTTACACATGCTTATTTGACGCGCTTTACTTTGAAAAAATAGGCCTCACAATCTCAGGCCCTAAAAAACCACTGCGGTGGAGGAAACCATTTTGCGGGCGCCTTCGGACGACAAGTACCCATTCTTCGGGAATCACGTCTCAGAAGCGAGGCATTGTGAAGTAGAAAGCAGCTCTATAAACCGCTAGATTCATTGCTTTGTGATTGTTCTCGGCTTTCTTTGAATCTTCCCCCCTTTAATGAATACCTTTGATGTGTTTTTAATGGGCGAATTGGAAGCACATACAAGTTTTCATGCTTTGAACAGCCATAACTCCGTAAGTGAAAAATTGTTCGCGAAAGCAAAAACATCGTTACAGAACAGAGTGTCCTCCTATCACATATTACGCTTTTGGAGACTAAATTGGTCAGTGAGGTATTTCAGGTTGGTTTTTGATGTGCCAAAGTCTGAGCCGCTTAAAACCTAAAATCCGTCTGTGCCATCACGACAAAACGCATTTAGAAACATCAGCATGCCTTCAGGACGCTTCCTCTTGTTGAAATGGATTAAGGAATCATTTGCTTATCATTGATTGGTCTCTTCTGTTTATGCGCCATGCATTCGACTTCTACGTTGAGGACGTTGAGAGGAGTAAATTTCCCGTGAGGTTCACCGCAAGCCGATATGATCCAGTGGTTCAGCAAGGCACGCTGGTTTATAACTTGTTTTCCTTTACGTGACTCCTACTCAAGCGACACTCCCTCTCCCCTCCCCCTCAGCTAGCGACCAGATACGACCCTTCGGTTCTGTGAGGTTCTCCCACTGTGGTGTACCTTGGCCGTCCCCGTAGCGAATTGCAGGCGTTCTTGCGCCAAGCAAACGATTAAGATTTCTGTGTTCCGTTCCAGAGAAACTGCCGTCGAGGGGTTCAGATCGAAATCTGGGCTGAATTTCGCAGGGAGGGTAGTATAGTGTTGACAGAGTTGTTATTTTTCTAAAACCTGTGATCTGCGTGGAGAAATAGGGAAAAAGTGCGTAAAATCAGCGTTGACACTGGTCGAAAACCTTTGCCTCTGTCCGATCTTCTCGGCCACATTCTACGCTACTTTTGGGCAGATACAGTCAATCGTTGTGCTTTTTTTGGCGCACTCCCCGTTTTTACTACTGTAGAAGGGAGAGGCAACGTGAGAGGTATAATAGTTGACCGTCTACTCCCATACGATTTTCATGGAGTCTACCTTCGATTCTGTACCGCTTTGAACCTACTTTAATCTTCTCAAACCTATTTTAGTGTATTTGTGAACTAATGTGACGCGCCATTCGCCTTTTGTACTGCTGTGATTCAGTTGTCTTCCTCTCTTTTGAGCCTCTCCGGTTTTTCTTAGAGGATTTTCTATTATTATTAAATGTATATGATTGGCTCCCCCCCCCCCCGGCTAGCCGAGCCTTCCACCCTACGAGGACGCTAAGGTGTTACCATATTCGTTCAAGATAAACCCTGTCTTATACATCGGTTGGCCCGGCAGTCATTGTTTAGGCCATATCGCACTCACAAAGCCATCACGATTCTGAATTGAAATAGCATGCGCGTCGCATATCAGAAAGGATAAATCAGCGGAAAGTCTTTATCCTAAAATCAGATCCGTGGGTGATCTTGCGGCTTTTCAATTTTGGTCAATTTGATACTTAGCGAAAATCAATGCGTGTTGCTCCACGTTTCCATTAATAATAAAAATCTCGTTATGGGATGGAACCGCGCACAATGGGGTTTTTTCCAAGAAAGATGATGTACTTGAATGAGCAAAGCGGTTGTGAAGCGTCTAATTAGAAATGACTGATGTCCAAGTATACGGCCACTTCTTATCTGAATAACGTCTTTCATCCCAGTTTTTCCTTTCGCATTCCAATAGCCCAGCATTTCGTTGATTGTCTGCAGCAATACATGCTATTGGGGCTCCGCCCGTCGTGAAAAAGTGGTTTCCAATATATAGAGGGAGCCTCTCACTTGGCGAATGGAATCAAAATTCACCAAACGCGTGCTCCCTGTGGAATCTCACGCCTTCTCTGGTGAACCCACATGCGCGCGGAAGTCTCAATTTTCAGTGCAAACATGGCCTCAATATGTCACTCATCATTGCAGTAGGCCCTCTTCAATGCTGAAATACATTTCCACTGATGTTTCGAGTCTTTCTGTTACTTCTTCTATATCGTTTCTTTGATGCTTTCTTTGAATTTTTGAAGTATCGACTCGAATTTGTAATTGTTTGTTTGAGACTGGCAGAGTTGTAGTAGAATAGTAGTGTAGCAGAAGTCAAGTAACAATGGGCTTCCTTAGGAATTTGGCGGTTGCTCGATTATAGGGTGGGAGAACGCCTGGTTGGAGCCTCTTGAACTGCGCAATGAATAACTGTAGCGCCGAACTGAGAGGCCGAAGAAGGTCTATCTGGTTAGAAAGCAGACATGCCCACAAAGTGTGTGATCCAAGTCTGAATCCAGGGTGGGACCAGGCTTTTGCCCATAATGTGGCATTCTCATGGTTAATTCGCTCAGTTCTATTATGATCTTTAATACATTTCGGACCGCCATCCTGCGAGGATCCCGTCATTTGGCCACCTTTTGTATCGATGATCAGTAATTTCGTGCTTTTTTGTATGAGATATGTGTACTGCGTATCCAGTACGTATTTTGATAACTGTATAACATAAACTAGATGCCAAATAGATCACATGAAAAAGCTCAGAGAGAAAAAATTGTGTGACACACCATGAGTGTCACTCCGGGCCGTCTTAGGACTGCAGCTCGCTCTTCCTAATTTATCACAAGAATGCAGAGTTTTGGACAAAAGTCTTGATCCAAGGCGCGACTCGAATTTGCACCTCACGCTTATCCTTTTATCTAACCATTCACCATTTGTGCCATAGCCTTACACAGTAAGCTTGTAAGTGCTATATGAGAGAGTAAGAGCTGGTAGCATAACGGATTCACCTGGTAAGCGTATGGTGTGGGTTCGACTTCATTCTGAGGTCAAGACTTGCCTACAACTCAGAATTCGTGAAAGCTTCGCGACGTGTGGGTCTACTGGTAGCTGTGGTGCCCTCGTTGTTTCAATCCCTTTAGCGTTGTTTACTTACCTTAGTGGACTGGCTTATGTTACCGTTGAAAGAGCAAGGATGAGCGTCGGGTTACAGAGCCATGGAGCAGGTGGTGCCAAATTGCGGCAAGGAAAGAGTGTTGTACTCTAATTTGAAACTATCCCTCTCTATCCAGCTTCTGTCGGTCTTAACGATTTTCAGGAACTCTCTTAGTATTATGCTGGGAACAGAGGGACTCAAACGGTTGGTCCTGCTGATACGCACTATTTTTCCGGTTCCCAGAAGTGATACTATATTTCTTCAGAACTTTAAGAACTGAACGGTGAAGTACCGGCGCACTTATGAATCATACATAAACGATTCCGAAAGTAAGCCCAAATTTACCCCATTACGACGATATAGCCGATAGTAGATTGGGGAGTGTGGGACGTTGCCTGTTTTAAGGAATTGAAATACTATGTATGCTTGTTTTGTTTGAGGTCTAAGAAGCTGCTGTTACCACAAAGAAAGCTTCCCCAATAAAAATTTCATATCGATTATCCATTCAGAGTGGTAAGAGTGAGGCACGGGCCGTTAGGAGGATTCATCTGGAGCACTTTTTATGACTGTGTTCCTCTTTTCTCCCAACTAATCGCCATATACTTCCACGAATCGGACCATCGAAGATTTTCGATGCTATGGGGTTGTGTAGTTGTCATTTGTTTGCGTCAATAAAAAAAACACTGACGTCTCATGGCTCTCGCTACTCAATGTACCGGTCAGCATTCATAAAGGCGTTCTGATTCTGAATAGAAAGCGACTGCATGGCGCATCTTAGAGGGTCGGCCAATAATGAACCTCCTGCTGTCTCTTGTCTTGTTGGCCATTATTTATGGCTTTACAGCTTCCATTTCGAGCAAGGAAGCATGGAATCTAGTCGATTTCGCTGCTCCTGACGTGAATAGTAGCAAATAAATCTTGCAGAAAGCGTATCTCGCCCACTATTGGCCACTAGCAGACGTGAAAAATACTACATAAAAGCTGCCACCGACTTTAAGACCCACATGATGGGTACTCTCATGAGGTATGCGGATGAGGTCTTGAGGCAGTCTTTTGTCGCCAATGAGCTCATTATTAACTTATTGAGCGAAAACCCGACATTTTCATCTACCAACGGGCTTCGCAATGTAAAACTGGGACAGAGGATTTATATTTCCGACTCAGAAAGAAGTGGTGATGAACAAGCGTTCATAGGTAAGGTCCTGTTGGAAATAGATCTTTTCTCTACCTTGGGGAGCTTCCCATTCTCAATATTAGGCACGATTTTTTTATTTTTTGTCGAAATGAGTTGGAGCTTTCCTAGATGAAATCGGAATCTAAGCTGTTCGAGGAATTCCGAATTGGTTCCTGAAGGTGTTAAAGCATCTGCATATGACTTCCTTTTAACGACTTTCTTGTCATTCTTTTGTTTTCTTTCTTGTTCGCCATTGTCGGTTGTTTCAATAGTGGGTGTTGCCTCTTCCATAATAGTGCAGTGCAGTTCTGATTTCGGGTGATTGCTGTCCTTTCCACCTGTGTGTATAAGTTTTCTTAGGCGTCGATTAGGAGGGTCCGCATATGCTGCAACATTTCTAGAGAAATAAGTTAGTTCCTGATGCGAGTGCCAAGCAAGTATGCCAGTGGCTACGCCGCAGTACCGCGACATTGATCTACTAACCGAAACCTCGTTTCCTTTGATGTCTATCATTTTAGACATTACTTTCGCTGATGCTTTCTTATATTTTTTTGCTTTTATTCAAGTCTGATGATGGGTTGAAATTGAATCTTTACATCGTTCTGGATTTATTATTGACTTTGAAGTCGAGCAGGTGCTTTGTACTTAAGTATCTTGAACTTATGTACTGCTCTTAGCTGGATCCAATTATTGTAAGCTCTAATGGTGAATGATTGAATTCTAAGAAAAACTACTCTTAAATGGACTTACACTTTTTTTCCGAGAACGGAAAGCTGTAGTTCTATGACACAATGCTCCTTCCTCAAACTGTTGCTCGCTCTCGCAATTTTACCGCTTTTGCTTTTTTTGCGGTAAACATATGTTTCCCATCTTACGGAGTCGTCCTTGTCAACTTCCTCCCGATTTCATCTCAGCGCATAACATCGACATCATCTCCTGCCCTTAGAAGAGGTTCTTGGTACACCTTTCTCTCACAGTCCACGGCAGTAAAGCCGAACACATTGCCTCCTACCCATACTTTCCCTGTCAGTGGGAGAAGACGGGGTGGGTGGGAGTAGACGACACCTCTATTAGCTGTCACAACTAGTAGATCCGCCTAGGAAAGCCCTACCGGCCGGAATCGATGGTCAACTGAGGAAATCCTCGTACCGATAATCACATACCTTTTCTGGCGCCAAATACGACCTGCGTAATGAGATGTTCGCAGGACGATGATGTACCCTGTGACGTTTTTCAAAGCTTCTGTAGACGTACATAGACACCTTCTCCGATTTTGTCGACGCGGACGTAGCGCAGGAAGCGGCGCTACTGTCAGATCCTCTTCAAGTGCTTGATACCATCTTCAATCAGTCGAGCTCTCTGTGCTATCAAAACGAGCTGCTGCTGCTAGAAGTGCTTAGGAAGAGAAAAAGACTGAGGCGGTATGCTTTAGGTACACATTGTGTGAAGGGTCTCATGAGCACAGCTTGTTTGGTTTTAACCAAGTGTAAGGTACGTGGCGCAATCTCCTGAAC